>JAJMEJ010000018.1:90252-120871 GCA_030574075.1 Clavispora opuntiae | reverse complement strand
TGGTGACAGAGCCGTCAGGGTTGGTGGTAGTCAACGTAGTGGTGTACTCAGTCAATCCAGTTGGTGCAAGATCATTAATGATGGTAGTCAATTGACCATTGGAGTTGGTGGTGACCACGACCTCAGCAGTCTCAGTGGTGACAGAGCCGTCAGGGTTGGTGGTAGTCAACGTAGTGGTGTACTCAGTCAATCCAGTTGGAGCAAGGTCGTTGATGATGGTAGTCAACTGACCATTGGAGTTCGTGGTGACAATAACTTCGGCAGTCTCAGTAGTAACAGAGCCGTCAGGGTTGGTGGTAGTCAATGTAGTAGTGTACTCAGTCAACCCTAAGGTTGTTGTTGTGTTGAAAAAACCAGAGAACAGTGAAGAGCTGGAACTAGAACTAGAACTTGAGCTGGAGCTGGAACTTGAGCTGGAGCTGGAACTGGAGCTGGAGCTTGAGCTGGAGCTGGAACTTGAGCTGGAGCTGGAACTAGAACTTGAGCTAGAACTAGAGCTAGAACTAGAGCTAGAGCTAGAGCTAGAGCTAGAGCTAGAGCTAGAGCTAGAGCTAAAGCTAGAGCTAGAGCTAGAGCTAGAGCTAAAGCTAGAGCTAGAACTTGCGCTAGAACTTGAGCTAGAACTTGAGCTAGAGCTAGAACTAGAACTTGAACTTGAGCTAGAGCTAGAACTTGAGCTAGAACTTGAGCTTGAACTAGAACTTGAGCTAGAAGTGGTTGGACGGTCACAAGAACATGACGTTGGTGGGTCAATCGTTGGCACGACACCATTGTATCTGATACTATTTCTCGTTATAGTAAAACCTCCAGGCGCATACCCGGTACCAAGGTTGAAGAACATTTGGTACCTTGGAGAGCCGAGGCCTATCAGCAGCACAGTCAATATACCTGTGCTAGGGTCATAAACAGCAGAATTAATTGAAGTACCAAGATCGACAAATACATGATTGTTTCGAAGACCATAAATTCGCACGGTTTTGCCATTATTGAGAAGACCGAAGTTTTTCATTTCAATACTGGCAGTTGCATCTGCTAAGTAGACAACATTATCAAATGTACTGGCGGCGTTAATCCTTGCATAGCCTTCATTGGAAATGGTAAAACATCCTCCACCAGTGATATCACGCGACTGGTCGATAAATGTCAGAGAAAGACAGAAGGCACCAGTGTTTTGCCAAGCTTTGGCACCAAGAGCACCAAGGAGATTCGATTGTTGAATCTCGGGTTTACCACTAGCACTGGTAACCTTTATGATACCACTATTTTGAACATTAAATGCTGTCCAAGCAGTAGAAGTTCCTCCATTTCCAATGTCATATTCAAAATAGCCTGTATTGATAAAATTTTCCGTTATACTAAGCGACCCTGTAGTGCCAGCGCTTAATATCATGGTTCCGACGTTGTTTACTGGGCTCAGGAATTGAAATGTTGCACCAACAGTAGTACTCACGGAAAAATCTCCTGAATTCTGGAAAATTTTGGACACGGTAAGATCAGCAGTAGCAGTGGAAGTGATGGTGTACGTTCCCATGTTGTTAAATGTGTATGAGGATCCAGTTAATGACACAGTGAGTGGGCCTTGGCCAACAATATCCACTTTACCTTGGTTAAGGTAGGACCTGCTTGATGAGTAAGACATATCTCCTCCATTTCCACGAACAAAAAGGTCACCGTCCTCAGAAATAGTGGCAGAGTCCATATTCACCTGACCTTTAGGAAGAACAAAGACCCTTGCCGTTCCGTCAACTTCAAAGTTGTCTCCCGATGTAAACCTAAGGACGTTGTTGAATAAAACCGAGGCAGAGGATGCAACAACGAGGGACTCTGTTGTTGACCATGTCTGGGTGTTAATGGTGGTTGTACCAGTGATGGTTGTTACAGCCTGGGCTGCGCCAGCGAAGGCAAGCGCCAAACCACAATTTCGTAATTTCATGGAGAAAACGACCGATCACAGTGGAATTTTGATTGGTACGAAACAGACTTTTGCTGGTTTTTTACGTTGCTAAAATGGGCCTTCCATAGTAGTCGCTTATATACAATTTACGTATTTCTGGAGACACGATTTGGCTGCAATCTTCGTTTAATTATCCTTTGGTTGTGTATATAGATTATGCCACGACCTGTCTATAGACTGTGCATAATCTTGTATGTATTTGTTTTTGTATGCAAGTAAAGATAGAAGTTGGGATAGGTTAGTATTACGAGTCAAGATTTGCAAGAGGGTAAGGACTGGAGATTATGTTTTTCCACTATTTAATTGAGTTGGAGCTTCTTGTTTTCTGGATATTTGACTGTCGTTCTATGGCATATATGGTTACATTGTGCACAACAACTTTACTAATGAATATTTAAGTTCTTCAAAATAATCTGCGCTCGCATATATTTGTATATAGCGACATACTATTCTGCACTTCCAAAGGAACTTGCTGCAAGGATGCATGCATGCATCGATGTCGACTTCCAAGATGTTTCTCCAGATACCAGCATTACGTGTTGGGGACACCTATTTCTGATGAATTTGGTAATATCTTCGGTCGGCAACTACTAATCATTTGTCCTTTTTTTAGTTCGCGTGATTGGCATGAAGCAGTTCTTCTTCGTGTACTTCTTTGGCATCCTATGTCCTCTAGTCGACTTGATGTGGTACACGTAAAAACCGTCGCATGCATAAGTGTGGTTGAAACTTATATGCAAATGATCATATGCTTTGCAGCCTACATTACTTGTAGTCACTTCTATTGCATGCATCGTCACACAGAAAGATACTATTGCTAATTTCCCATTCAACTAATCAATTATATATGATTGGATCATTTCTATTTCCTTTGAGCATTGCTGTGCACGAAAGCATGGCAATACGAGATCCTATACTGCTGTATCTCCCTAAAGAAAATAAAAAAACTGAGAAGTCGTTAACTATGTGTATCGCTGCATCTGTCTCATGTATGTGAAAGTCTCCCAATGTCAGTCTTCAAGTATGATGGCAATGTAATGCGGCACGCTGGTGTATGGCAAGTGTCTAATGTAGCAATTGCATGCTCTATTAGTATTTTGATTCCTTCAACGCACTTTCTTCTCAAGCGTGTCTTTCCTGTTTAGTCATGTTCTCTTGCTACGGTTTTCCTCTTGCTACGGTTTTCCTCCTTTTCCTCCTTTTCTCCATTTTTTCTGCTTCAACTCTCGCTCTATTCCGCTTCGTATTATGACATGGTGATGCATAAAAACACAAATTACAAACTATACTGTATTGGTAGCTCTTGGCGGGTTCCTTCCCTCGTAAACAAATCCTACCTGGCGATTTATTTTTGGAATCCACAACATACTTTAATCTGATCTAAGCGTAGTCTTTTGCCTGTACATGTTGTACATGATGGGGTGTACATCACAACATGGCGTCCGTGTTTTTAGTAAATCCTGGCCAAAAAGAAAAAAAAACGTTCGAAAACTCATTTTTTTTGTTTCGCCACCTCTCTAAACCTGCTCTACATGTCTTGATGTCATAAAAAACATGTTTTAGCGTCTCCGATTTGACGTAATTCTTCTCGAGCAAAATCTCAACTCCATCACTAAAATCCACTAACAAAATTCCCCATTTCTCGTATTTCTTGGGTTCTCCAGGTGGGACCTCGTAATTTCCTCTTGACAATAATACCCTTGAAGTTTACTAAAATAACTTGAATTCATCGCGTTTCTTACTGCTTTCTGAGGCAGCTTACCTGCGGGGAAAGAATAGACGATATTCTGTCTTCTTCCTTAGTGACTGGCCACGTCTAAGCATGCTTGCTTTTGCATTTGCATACCATGATAAACCTTAACATTCTAATTTTTAACTCTAGATCATTACACCTATTTCTACAGGCGAATGCTTGGAAATAATTTAGATCTAACTTTCATTCCGTGCCTTTTTTTTCGACAGAAATTCTGCTCTACTACACCGTAAACCGGCTTCATATGCTCAGCTGGAAATCCTATCTTGTAATCCTTTTATGTGGCCTATAATTGGTTTTGCTATTTTGGTTATGCTATTTCTGGGAGCACAAAATGTTGGTCCGTTTCCTCAAGCATTGGGGACTCCTTTAATGCTAAGACTAGTAGACGCATAAAGCAAAAATAAAAAAAAAAAAAGTAACAAATGAAAAAGCCAAGTCAAAGAAGACAATGCTACCCCGTTTCTTCAAAAGTGATGTAATACGAAAATACTACCTCCCTCATCCTCGGTTTCTTTTAATATTTCTTCCCAACTAAGGAAGGCTGCATATATCTCAAGTCAAAAGATCCTTGTACACGCGTCATGCAGCTGCAAAATAGGAAGAACGAAAGACAACAAAAGAAACAAATTAAATATGTGGATTGTGCGTCGTACTTGAATGTTCTTGGCCAAACACACACCTGTTCCAAAAAGATGTGCCGCCAATATCATGTAGAAACAAAGGGTATGCTTATACACTTAAAGTTTAAGGTCACGTAGATTTACATGAACTTTATTATGCATAATGTGCATGCCGGTTACAGTAGATTATTATGCTTGCATTGCAGAACTATACGTTGTCATTTTCGGCGAGCATCCGACACACGCAATCTACATACTACCACCAAAACAAAATATGCAAGTCGGCTTATCGAATATATCTAAGAAAAACCTTGCTGGCCAGAATATAACCTATTAGCTGGCCAATTTCTTCATACGATCAACAAAAGCATATTAAGCAAATACTTTAGTTATAGTTTTATGATGCATTAGAACATGGAGCACCGATAGTCTGATCCCCATTTCCGGCTCTTTCAAATTAGTAAATATGCACAAACTCTAATAATTGTATATATTACAAATTAGTCCTAAACTGTTGGTCACGGGCATACATGCAACACAAAATGCTTCTGTCGATTTCGTTTGCGATGCATGATAGACGGAGTTACTCCTTTATGTCATTCAGTCGGAAAGTCGAGTGTTACATCCATACGTGCATGAAAAATTCTAAGCACACCTAAGTAGCGATGGTAGATATGCTTCAAGACCATTTTGTTTCAACTACTGCGTTGACGAAGTGACAATACCGTAAGCATTCTGCACCCACCTGCACATTCTCAGATTTAACTGTCTTTTGCATAAAATGTGAACTAAAACTTTTGCGACATACCTGCGGAAAGAACTAGTCCTGAATCACCTGGCGAATATTGTATACAATTCATACCCGCCATGAAAAATAATAGGGATTACACGCCTTTCTTCTCCGCGACAGTTCTTTACATGGCCAAGAAATATTAGTAATTCCCGAGCAATCATTTTTGTAACATGTGTACAGAGCTACTCTGCAGGTAGAAAATAGATCTTTTGGGTGAGAACTCGGCTTGATAATATGAGACATCCATTCCTCTGCGGCCTTTCGTAATAACTATCATTCTCTTCTTCGACGTGATGCGTTATACATGCATCTATTGATCTGGCAGGTGCAGTGCGTTATTCATATGCATGACTTCGTTGTACCGAAATAAGCATGCTCCGTATATGTATGTTGTTGGAGAAATAATTCATGTTCGTTTTCTGCTTTGATATTGATCCAAGAAATATATCCCATCATGGAGTCTCCCTTGGACCTCAAGTGGACTATGTGAGTCACTCATGAAGTTCTTTTTGAACCAAATTTGAATCCAACTTCAACGCTTGTTCACGCGTACGAACCACCACCTTGTATGCAGGTCCATTAAACATGAAAATCTCTTTGATAATGCTACTTGAGCTCGGGATATTTTATTTTTTGCAGTAGATTTTGGACTTGTAGATAGAAGTAGTTCCAGTGTTTCTAGAAAGTTCCTGTTTGTACAGCTTTACAAAGTTTCGACCGAGGTTCCCCAGATATTTACAGTTTCTGTGCGGAAAATGGAAAAGAAACCAAAAAGTATAAAAAAAGTATTGTGAAAAAGAAATAGAAAAGGAAATAAAAACTTAACTTAAATTCCTAAGAGTCCCATTTGGGAATCAAAAAACACATCTCCCTTATATCGCAAGAAGAATAGCCTATTAAACTGAACTCAATCCCTTTTTTTCCATACATGTGTTCCTAATTATGGGAAAATAATCTAACAACATCGTGACATGAGGGAGAGAAAATTTCTTTACTAATGAGGAGAGGACTTGCATATTAGTCTCAAGTTTTCAGTTTTTCAGAGTTATTCTCTGGGTTC
Source organism: Clavispora opuntiae (assembly GCA_030574075.1). Taxonomy (NCBI): domain Eukaryota; kingdom Fungi; phylum Ascomycota; class Pichiomycetes; order Serinales; family Metschnikowiaceae; genus Clavispora; species Clavispora opuntiae. Next base: position 114,688 of record JAJMEJ010000018.1, on the reverse strand, counting down.
ATGTACATTTGCTAATAGTGCTTGTTTATGATTCGATGAAGTGGATGTGTATGCACATATGCATATTAACAAAAAATTACTTGATGGTTAGCAATAGAAATATATCAGGATTCAGAGTGTGACGGCTTCGATTCTACTTTTTCTCTTTCTTTTGTTCTCTCGGAAGGGACGTCACTAACTGGTTTCCGAACTGCGCAGGAAAAGAGGAGGAATGCACATGTCGGAACGGATTTAGGTATACATGGTTCCAGGCACATGTAATGCACACGCGACATAACTTGCAGTAGACTCGTTTTGAGTCTAAAGAGGGAAGAAGTCCGAAGTGGTTGATGTATGTAATGTTAAAAAGTGGTCTTCTGTCACTTTAGTTTTAAAAAAAATGGTTGCTATGTTTCTTATGTTCTTCATGCAGTTGTCTATACTGATTCAGATCGGCAGTCGAGATTGTTAACAGAAATTGCCAACAGAAATTGTTTCGTTATGACGTCATATAAATTGAATTATTTATATCCTCCTGTACGTGCAACTCTAAAGTCTTTAAATTCTCTGGGCATACGTGATGTATGAGAAAAGCTTATTTCATATTCAGTAAAGAGAGCATGCTATCGTAAATCTATGTCTTCAACTCAATATGCATGCGATCTCTATTTCCCACCAACACAAAGATACGACGGTGAAGTTCATGCAAAGAAGTGCAAGGTCAGATCTTGGGTATTTTTATTTCTGACTCCTGGAATGCGTTAAGGAGTAAAAATACACTGCACCACGGCGCATAGGAAACATATCTGATTTGTTCCTGTATATATGATGACTATGGCCTATTTGGTACAGCGAACGAAATAAATTACTACAAATCGAATAATGAAAGTAAAGTAGCTTTTGAGCCAGCTATCTGAGTATTTACTCTTTAATTCCCGAAACTCCTGCAGCCAGTGCAGATATTTCGTGTTAGCAAGCTGCACGAACATATCTGCAATCGTAGCCTGTAAACACAAAATCTGCACAGCATCTAAGCACAAACACCTGCAACTGATCCTGTAATGACCACACCAGTCATCGATACAGCTGGCAAACACGAAATATCTGCAATCAGCATAACCTGCAAAAACCAAGCATCTGCAATTACTACATCCTGCAAGCCAATGTATACGCAGCTAGTACAGCCTGCAAGCCCCTAACACCAGCAACAGCAAAAAGTAGCTACATTCCCGAGTAGATGTCCTAGCACGCCTATTGTTGTCGTAGGGTTTATGGGCTCATAAAGGTCAAGGATGGCACCCGACCGAACACCTTTGTGAAAAATAAAGGAGGTCCAGTTACGAAATAGGAAACCAATAGAGGAATGACGAAGCTAAAAAAAGAACGGAAGTTGGGTAGTGGTGCAAAAATAGAGTAGCAGAAGTTTGGAAACAGCAGAAGCACTTGCATCTTTTTTCACTCTACTCATTCAGTTGACCAATCTAATGTCAGCTTTGATTCAAACGAGCTAGGCTTTGTCTTTTCCACAGTTTGGATCCATTCAAGTCCGTCTATTGATTTGAATGTCTGTAATGCCTACAAAATGCTTAAATTGGTTTAGAATCGGTACTCTTCACAAAACTTAGTTTATCTCATGCATTCCCAAACGGTAATATATAAATATACTGATCACCGTGGTTTTGGAGCTGTCATATTAATAGAGATGGTAGGTGCTTCGGTTGCATATGGAAAATGCCCGTGTTTCACTTAAATATGTTTCTTCCCAAAGCTGAAGATAAAATATTGAAGCACAATAAAATAGTCCAGTTTCGAGTGAAACTGACAGTCAGACCACTGGGCACAAATGACATTGTTCACTTCCTGACCAATGCTTTGTATTTAGCAGACGGTCTAATTCATCGGCCTCTGGCACTTTCAAGTTTGGAACTTAACAGCGGAAGTCATCTTCCCTAAACTGCAGAGTGATTGAAGCAATTGTCAATGAAAAGATGAATCTTTGCACGGACGCTTTGATATTTCTGTATTAGGCCCTCTGGTTATTTATTCTGCCATCTTTCCATTGATTAGGGCCGTTCACCATTTATTATTGCTGTGTATTTATTGTTACCTGACATCCTTTTCCATTCTGTTCCTAAGAATTAATGGATCACTGAAGTTCAGTTAAAGCTCACAATAGTACGGCGTCCTTGCCTTGGGTTTATGTTCCCCAGCCGTGGGTTAGATTATCAAACTCCTCTGGCGTTGAAGAAAACGGAAGACTATCACTGGTCACACAGGCAACGGCACAATAAAGATAAGCCACAGCCGAGCAAAGAAATCTTTTTAAAGAGGAGATATTTCACTTACGTTCTCGTTGATCAAAAGGGCCTCGAGATGTACCTTGGAGAAGCCCTGAATAAGAACTAACGTACAATATCGGAGCTCAATTATCGTACGCTGACACCCTCACATCACAATATTCATTTCTGCAACAAATGAATTAAAGAGATGGTACAGTTCAGAGAAAATGATAAGGATGTTTACTGGTAGGGATGGGCGAAGCCAGATAAGCGAAGCCAGATAAGCGAAGCCAGATAAGCGAAGCCAGATAAACGTAGGTAGTCAGATAATACAAGATCATCACAGAGCGATGCTTAGGTATCTTGTCCGTATCATTGTCGTGATCCGTTTCCGTTTGGAAGCATCGCCGCCCGTCGTTTCGTAGCACTGCCAATGCTAGCACTAAGTTCACTACCTTGTCTAACGGTGTGACTGTTGCTACTGAGCAAAACCTCCACGAAGAATCTTCTACTGTGGGTGTATGACAGTCGGAAACCCTCGACTACATGCTGCAACCTTCAGATGTTCAGATCAGTCCAAAACCCAGGCACGTGGCCGCCGATTCCTGAATACGATTCATCAATCACCAGAGATTCAGTCGCTTGGTTTGGCTCCACTTGGGAAGATTTGGAGCCTTGGCTTTGAACGTCCAATTTTCGATTTGCCAGCAGTGACCACCGGGAAAGTTGCATCTTTTCCGAGGGATTACTGATTGGCATAGAAAAAGTATATAGTACTTTTGTTTTAGGGGCGACCTATTTGTGATCGTTTCCATGTTTGCTGACGGTCTGGGCTTCTTCTTTGTAACCCGTCTAATACACTGTGGTTCGAGATTTGTCCTTGCTTCTTGCAACTGTGATGGCTCATTTTGGATGTATTCTCAAGACGTGATGTTGAAAGAAGGTACGAGTATTTACGTGAGGGCCTTGTGTTGTTGCAACCCCATTCTTAAAGTGAATAGAGACAGACAAGGCCATGAAAACAAAACAGGAAAAGAGCAAGGCTGTTGGTTTGGAAACTGGGCAGCCCAAGAAGTCGATCATAAAAGGGTTCATACGCCAAGGCTTTCGACCCACCGACAAGGCCTTTTGATGTCAAGCCTTTTCATATTTAATTTTGTATTATTGTGGATAAGATAAATTGGTTGAGCTTGTAAAACAACTTGCTTGTCGAGAATAAAAGAGAAACGAAAACAGACGACTTCCTTTGCTTGAACCTGAACAGCCTATTTGGAGCAAAGTTGGCAAACTCCTCAGTCTTACGCCTTGCTGATGGAATGTAGCAAATACCAAAAAGGAGGTGGGCCATGCAGCTCAACTGCAGAGATCGTGTGGTTATTCATTTGCCATGCATGTGCATCTACAACTGCAAGGTTAACAAAAGCAGAGTCCCTGTGGTAAGGCACCAGTGCATGAATGCCAGGTTACGAATGGTGCATGAACACATTCTGTAGAAATATTGCAGAACTAGTACACACATTTCCTCTGCATAGCTTGTTTACGATCCAACATCGGTGCTCTCTGTACACATATGCAGAGGCGCAGAGTATTAGCTAATGTTCCCGGTCTTGCGTTCACAAATGAACTTTTACATACGGTGAACACAAATGGCACATGAAGTGAAACAGGGTCCACAAGTTTTACAGTGTCCAGTAGCATGGAGACGTACGTCACATGCAGATGTCCCCATCGGATTCTTGTCCACAAGAGGTCTTACTTCTAAAGCTTATTGGGCAGTTTGAAATAAGCACGTAATAAGTAATTTATTTATACGGATAATATTGACACTGCCAGATTTTTTTTTTAACGAAAATCCGTCTCCCGTTTTTATGTACACACAATTTGTGAGTGGCCTTGGCTGCTGATGGTGACCTAGCCAAGCACTTCTTGATGCCGTCAACACCCTTCAACAAATCGTCCGCATACACTAAGGGGGAGTTTCGCTAAAGGGGGACTACACTAAAGGAGGAATTACACTAAAGGAGAAGTTACACTAAAGGAGAAGGTAAACTTAAGCAGGAACTAATCTAATAATGCCATCGTGTGGATTAGCCAAAACATCCTCTTCTTTCATGAGCAAACACAGGTCCCAGGCGGTTCTACCGTTTGTCTTGAATCTCACTGACAACGCCTGACGACATGCCCATTTTATCCACAACACCTTCTTGTCCACATGTAGTGAGTGCCCAATTGTAGACAACAATTGTAGTACGAGTTTTCGATACTTTCTGAGGCCTGTTCATTTCTTGTCCCATGGATATCAAACGTCAAATATGATACAAACGTGTATTTTTTTTCAATCCCTTTTTTTTTTCAGAATCCACAAAGTACCCACATACTCTTAGCATTGTGCAAGAGGATCACCTATGGAGAAAGAACGATATGAAAATGTCGCATCTACACTTCTAAAGTCGCCTGAGATATGTGTTGACCGTTATCGACGTCCAGATCAATTGATTGTGCCTGCCCTTCATTCTACTACGTATTAATTCCACTTGTTAACGTTACTATCATTGGCCAACTATGCGACTATCCTTGCTTAGATATACTGCTCTAATGATAGATCCACCGTACCCTTGAATTAAAAGAATGATGATATCATATTGTATCTATGACTAACAACTAGATACTTTACGCATGCCTATCGAAACTAAGCTCATCCTCTGTCTCAAGGGTATTTTTAAGAGTCGTAAATTATGGACCTTTGATTGGTTCCTCGTGATGAGAAACCAAAGAAATGTCTGACTCTACCAGCCAATAGGATATGCAGAGTATGACAAAGTGGGACGCCTGACATGGGAAGTGCAGCTTACCGATACATGTCACATGTAACGCACTGAATCGGTGCAAACACAGTAGCGTAACACAGTAGCATAAATACATAAATACAGTAGCATAAACACAGTAGCGTAAATACAGTAGCGTAAATACAGTAGCGTAAATACAGTAGCATAAATAAATAAACACAGTAGCGTAAATACAGTGGTATCGCCACTGAAGCAGTCTTATTGCGGACGGATCTACGTCTATAAATTGACATTTACTCACAATATAGAATCGACATTACATGCATATTTCTACCTATAAGTTGACATTATATTCACATTCTTGCAAGTCACTCCCTGTTATTTCTAATTGACTGTATTCTTACTTCTATAGTGGTACATCACTTGTAATCCTCTTTCAGTCTATAATTGACACATTCTGAAAATTCTTAGGTACTATGCGGATTGCAGAAACCCGGATCATCCATCGGAAGCGTAACAGATGGGTAGGTGGATTTTCTCGTGGTAGCAAAACACTCCAAAGACACACTTCTCACCATCAGCTCACTCTTAATTCGACCCAACAATTTGCTATTGACTTACAAAAAATTGATGTCGTTTCATGCACGTCTGATAGTCTCGATATGTCCCACAGGTTTGGAAGCGAAGGCTTGGAAGTAAAAGCATGGTTTAGCTTTGCAATCGTGTGAGCTACAAAATTTACAGTGCAGGTTTATCCTAAGGAGCTTGGGATTATAATTCGCTCTTTGGCAAGCCACGGTGAATCTTAATTCCAAGAGAATAATTGGCTCATTACGCTGGATATGAAAGGGACACTCAGGCTTAACATATTAGAACTTTGAGCACAGGTCCCGCAACACACACAGCTTTCTTGTATAATAATTAATTTGTAATGCACGTCAATGTGTCAATGACTGCAATCGTTATTCAAAAGAATATGCACCTTCTTATATACAGGAGCGTATATTTCTATGACAGCAAATTGACATTGTATTCATATTTCTATATATAAATTGACATTACCTTCATACAACTTCTACCTATAAATTGACACTCGTTTCATTTCTGTAATAGTAACTCATCATCTACCGTAATCCTTTCATCTCTACTAAATCAGCAATTACTGTTTCTATCATCCTGGTCTATTTATGCGAGTGCACCTGCCATTTTAGTTCCAATCTTCTATTCCCATTCAGCACGTGCATGGGCACTCTCTGGCTCAACAGCCTTCTCAGAAGCATCACCTTCTGCTCAATCGTAGCTCCCTGATAATTCAACGCTGTAGATTTCCGATAGAAATAATGAGTGTTTATCGCAGATGACGTCATAGACATAGCGAGCTCATAAATATTACAAAAAGGTGACATAAAACGATTACACAAATATTACAAAAACGATGACACAAATAATGACACAAATATTACAAAAACGATGACACAAATAGTGACACAAATAATGACACAAATAATGACACAAATAGTGACACAAAAACGATGACACAAATGATCACAAAAACGATTACACAAATAATGTCCAGAATGTCCAAGCACGTGAACCGATGATTTCCAGATGGTTTGACGTCAGTTTGATTACTGTCTAATCGCAATTAACTACGTAAACTGGTTTTCTTCAGATGCGATGGAGACATGAAATTCTACACGACAAATGTCTCCCTACTAGCATGTAGCACAAGTGGCAAATTCAACTCAGCACAGCTGCGTTACTAGAGTGAGACATTCTGCAACACCAAATGTATTTGACTTTTTTTGCTTGAATAGTTAAACGTCGCACAGTTTACGTAATCATGTAACAGAAGATGTAGCGTGTCGCGAGGAGTATGCCACGGCGGAGAAACGTCGAGGCAAAAATCTGTTACCAAAATGTCGTGCCGCTTCTGTTGTGCCGGCCGAGCACATTTCCTCCGAGGGTCCAGATGGAACAGTCTGCATGTGGAATGTCGGCGTAGCAAGTCACCTCCTGCACCTCGTGCGGGGGTTATGGCTGATTGTTACATCCACCTTCCAGGTCATAGTAAATACAGAGGCCAGAAAAACACGTTATATACAGTATACAAACAATACTGATGTGCTGGCAATTGTTCTATAAACACATTTTTAAGACTTACTTTTGTTTTCAAAGGATAGAAATTCAAAGCTTGTGTGATGGCATTTCCCGCGCATGAAGCAGTAGCAATCACTGCCTTGCCACATCTGCTGATAAGCGTGACACATTCCTGTCCCAAATTTATGAGTAGTACACGCCCATCATAAACTTCCCCACACCAAACCAAAAATACTTCTAATTACTACAAATTCTCGCTAAGATATTATTATAAGTGTTCATTAGAATTAAACAATCGTTAAAGCGTCTAGTTACACGTGGTTGTCGGAAGAAGAAGTAGACATAACACCCTTCTCTTCTCTGCTGGCATTTTCCGCGTGAGTTGTAGCCAATTTTTCTTCTAACTGGGCATCTGTCAAAAGTGGAATAGTAGGCTCCCACTTTGCAGTCTTCCAGGCAGGAATATGTTCGTCCCAAATTTGTGCAATTTCTTCCAAACGCTTACCCTTGGTCTCTGGGAAGAAGAAGAAGACGTGGATGAACATACAAGCACAGAAGGTGGCATAGATACAGTAGGTCTTCCACGTGATGTTCTTGAAGGAGGATGGAGTGAACATGGCAATGGCGAAGTTGAAGATCCAGTTGGCAGCGGTGGAAACAGAAGCACCTCTTTGTCTAGAACGGTTGTCACCCCAAACTTCAGAACAGTAGACCCAAATACCCACACCCCAAGATGGAGCGAAAGAACAAACGAAAAGATAACAGCAAGCAATAACACCTCTGGCAGCAGGCTTGTTCTTCTTTGGGATGGTGATTTTAACAGTTTCAATACCCATGAAAACCTTAGGCTCGGAGTATTGTGCCAAAAGACCAGCCACGGCAAACTGGAATGCCATCATCATGGCTGCACCAATAAGCAAAATAGTTCTTCTACCAACCTTGTCCAAAAGAACCAAGGCAGGGACGGTGACAGCACTGTTAAGAATGTATTGAATCAAAGAAGGAACCAAGTTGGTGTTCGTGTAACCGGCCATCATGAAAACGTAGACAATGTAGTACATCATAACGTTCATACCGGTCAATTGTTGCCAAATTTGAGCAGAAACAGCAGTAAAAGTTCTGGCTCTGTACTTCTTGGACACCAAGTCCTTGAAGCCAAAGTCCTTGGCACTTTCGTCCAAGAGCAATTGTTCCTTAATTTCAGACATTTCAATTTGAACGTCTGGGTTAGTACGGTCACCCTTAGCTTGAATCTTGGCCACAATTTCTTCAGCCTCGTCCCAGTATCCGTGCTTGGCCAACCATCTAGGAGACTCAGGAATGAAGAAAAGACCGGAAAGCAAAACAAGACCTGGAACAATTTGAATACCCCAAGCAATTCTGAACGAGGCTAAGCCGTCAATGTGTGACAAACCGTAACAGATCAAGAACATCACCAAAATACCGAAGGTAACAGAGAACTGGAACATACCACCAATGAAACCTCTGATTTTTCTTGGAGACAATTCAGAACCGTAAACAGGACTGACGGAAGAACCGAAACCAATACCCCAACCAGAAATAATACGTCCAATGATCAATTGGGCTCTGTTTTGAGATGACGATTGAATAGCAGCACCGATACACCAAAGAATACCACAAATGAACAAAGAAGCACGTCTTCCGAATGGCTCGGAAATAAACGACGAGGCAATGGAACCGAAGAAGGAACCCAAACTCATACTGGCGGTAATGAAACCTTGCATGGTGGAGCCAGGGTGGTCAAAGAATTGCAAGTAAGGTCTTTCTCCGACGAAGGCGGACATAGAGGAGATATCGAAACCGAACAACATACCAGCGATACAAGAAATACTGGCAATAAAGTAAACATTGTATGTGTTTGGAGTCTTATCAAGGAAGTTTCTGAACCGTAAAGCCGGTCCGACCAATTTGTCTTCGTAACTCATGGTTGCAAAAAGCTATTAACAAATAGTTAAAAGATGATTATGAGAATTAGATGATGATGGAGAAGAAACAATGTTGGCAAAATGCCAGATTATATATAGCCCCACAGGATGTCACTATTTTTTCTCATTCGGGGTAAAAAAAAATTAGCCTGTTAATGCACTGCTCAATGACCTGGTTGGAGCACTTGCGAAAAACGTACTGCGTTAAAAATCCGGGGTGCATGGTTCGTATACTGCACAGTATTACCCCATGCATTTCAATTATCATGCACGCGTCTATACCCGGTGAATAGTAATGCCACACGCACGGCAATATGGATACGGAATTACCGGAAACCAATCGTTTCTAAGCACATAGTCTCTCATGCATCTTTTTTTAAACATTCCTCTAACTAATACTGCATATACTCCGCATCAATCACCAGTTTTTATAACCCCACACGACCCCAGGCGACATTTTTCCGGGGACAAACCGGGGGTGAAGCTTGTGATGTGTGTGCATGAGCACTCCACCTTCGGGTTGCATTACATGAAGATCCTCCTCATTATGTGTACCTGAATTTCTACGGCTGGATTCGGCAATGCGTGTCTCAAGGTGAACGTCATGCCACGCTGGGGGCGTTCTAGCCTAATATCCACGTTGAAGCAGATCATGCAAAAAAAAAGAAGAAAAAAACACGAGCCAGCAGAATAACCAGCCATAAAAAAATAAGCCTAAAAATAAGCTCACTAATTTACTAGTAAAAATGATAATTTCAAACTCCACCCTTCTATTGTGTAGGAGCGGCTGGCGCTCTCCCACTAGGAAGACAATCGGTTGTTATTCCTGTATCGTACTTGCAGTTACATCTTCCCCCGGCATACAACATATATACGGTAATGTTGTCCTACATATAATAATGGATAAAACACAACGTCAGATTCTAGATACACAACTAATCAAGCATTTGCGTCATATTTTTGTAATTCTAATTCTCTCAAGTACAAACTAGGTTTTTCAGATCCCAATACGGACAGCGGTAAACTAAATTCCCTCAACAACACATGCACCTTGTGCTGGTTTCGAAATTACGATGGCCGCGTCGATGTCCGCCTGAGCAATACCGGGGAATTCCTTACGGTAATACTGGTCTGAAATTACCTTCACGAGATGGTCCAAACGGTCAACAGTAGTCAAGTGAACCACAGAGCCACCGAAACCAGCACCGGTGACACGCAGGCCGTAAGTTCCGTTGGCACGGCCCAACTCACAAAGACGGTCGCATCCTGGTGCAGACGCGTTGTTGAACTCCCGCGTAGAAACCTGGGAATCGTCCATCAACTCACCAAATTTACGGAGGTAGGCCTCAGAGTCGCCCGAGAAGTTCCGTGCGTTCTCAATGGTTTCAAGAACACGCAACGAGTCGCTGTAGACGTGGATACTCCGCTTGTAGAGGTTGAGTTTCTCGTAGCGCACAGGGAACTGCGACAAGTACTTTTGTTGGAAGTCCGCCTCGGACAAGCCGACGGCCGCAGCAGCTTCCGCGGTGGTGAAACCGTCGCGTCTCTCGCCCTGGTAGATTTCCTTGATGAGCTCGAGCATACGGCGAAGACGGTCGATTCCGACGTCGATGTCTTGTCCGTCCCATGGGTCCTCGTGCAAAACCTGGGTGAAGTACGCGTCAAAGGCACCACGCAAGCTGGCGGTGTTCAAGTTGCTGTCCTGGGCGGTAACCAAGCCAAACTTGCGCACGAGAAGGTCCGCAGCCACGGCCACCTCCACCACACGCAAGTTGTAGTTTGTTGGTGCCGTCTCCGTTTTGTTCGCGGTGATCAACGAGTTTGTGATCAAGAAAACGGTGTCTGGCTCGGTCTTTGGAAGCGAGAACGGCCTGCTCTGAAGCTCAGGCTTGAACAGCACCAAGAGCACCTTCGAAGGCTCGCCATTGACCGAAGCACATTGGTCCATACCGCCATTGTTCAAGCCGACGTAGTGCTCACATACCACGGTGATTCTGGTGAGATCTTTCTTGGTGATCTCGGTGACGCCATTGACCCTCAAAATGGCCAACGTAGCGCTGATACAGAACGCAGCAGACGACAGCAACCCTCCGCCAGCAGGTACAGTTCCGTCAAAGAGAGCGTTCAACCCGCGCAAGGGTTTATCCGAAGATAAGAGTTCTGGGTGCAGTTCAAGGATGTATTTGTGAGCAACAATCACACCACACTTGAAGTAATTACCCCAGGAGTGGTTGGTCTGGTCGATGGTGACAATTGAGCCATCTGCGGGGAGTTCGATTGTTTCTGGCTTGAACTTTGGGTCGGTGTTACTGATGCGGATAGTACTGGATTCGGCCGCAGAAACTGCCGCAATCACATCCACCTCAATTGCCATGGGCAACACAGAAAAGTAGCAGTAGTCGATGTGTTCACCGATAATGTTGACTCTTCCGGGAGCTCTGGCGAAGAATTGCGGGGTCTCGCCGTAAGTGGAGACGAACTTCTCGCGTACAGCGTTGTAACGCTTTTGCTGGCCTTGTTGGTCAGAGTAGAATGAAAGGTCCTTTACGACAGGGACGATAGACATTTTGTTTAATTTTGAAATTTACACGTTTGGAGGAGAAAGAAACGACCACAGATCGAAGCGGATGATGGCCCAAGAAGTATGGAGTTTTCAGACATCACTTGTTGTCGGAAGCATGGTCAGTTGATGGCGAATATGCGGTTCGGATATGACGATGTTCACCCTCGGAACTGGCCTGCATGCACAGCGATTAACCCACATTCATGCGCTCGCTAAAAGAACATGGAGAAACCCGGGGGTACCCGCATGCCCCACGGAGAAAAGTACGTTTATGGCGTGTTTGACTGCATAAATAAACACTTGTAACACATTTGCCTAGGCGCTGGAACCACCTGTTCGAACGGTTGTTTTTAGATCGCAACTCCGTAGTCCGAAAGTGGAGAGATGGTTCTCGGACTTGACCGAGCCTATGTGCTCATTCGACATCGGAAGCTCATTATCCGTGACCGTTATGCTTGGTTACCTAATACCTCTCCCATAGTTTCTCTCGTGTTAGCATCACCTGCTCGACAATCCTGCACCTTGTTTTTCCGAATCAAGTCCATTAAGCACTTGGCGTCACTTACCATTGGTTTTCCCGCATCACATAAACCACCTCTCCCGCATTTTTTCAATTTCTTTCTGTCCTTTTTTTTCTCCTCACCAAAAAATTCTTTTCCCCGCTATGTCTAAATACATTCTCGTGACCGGCGGTGCTGGCTACATCGGTTCCCACACTGTTGTTGAGCTTATCCAACACGGATACAAAGTCGTAATTGTGGACAATCTTGTCAATTCCAGTTACGACGCAGTTGCTAGAATTGAGTACTTGGTGCAGCAACCAGTTCCGTTCTTCAATGTGGATATTGGCAACCGTGAGGCACTTTTGGAGGTTTTCCGCCAGTACGACATTTCCAGTGTTATCCATTTTGCAGCCTTGAAGGCGGTTGGTGAAAGTACCAAAATCCCTTTGCAATACTACCACAATAACGTGGGCGGCACTGTCACGTTGCTTGAGGTGATGCAGGAGGTTGGCGTCAAGACAATTGTGTTCAGTTCCTCCGCCACAGTGTATGGTGATGCCACGCGTTTTGAGAACATGATCCCAATTCCGGAGCACTGCCCGAACGATCCAACCAACCCATACGGTAAGACCAAGTATGTGATTGAAAACGTGATCCATGACTTGTACACTTCTGATCCTGAATGGCGCTGTGCTATTTTGCGGTACTTCAACCCAATTGGTGCTCACCCTTCGGGATTGATGGGCGAGGACCCCTTGGGTATCCCAAACAACCTTTTGCCATACTTGGCGCAGGTTGCCATTGGCCGCCGTGAGAAGCTCTCGGTGTTCGGCAATGATTACAACAGTCACGATGGTACTCCTATCCGTGACTATATTCACGTGGTGGACTTGGCCCAGGGCCATATTGCTGCGTTGGACTACTTGCAAAAGGTCAAAGAGTCCGAGGGTCTTTTCCGGGAATGGAACTTGGGTACAGGAAAGGGTCTGACTGTTTTCGATGTTTACCACGCTTTTTGCAAAGCTGTGGGCCGTGAATTGCCTTATGAAGTCGTTGGCCGCAGAGCTGGTGACGTGCTTGATTTGACCGCCAACCCAACGCGTGCCAACACCGAGCTCAAGTGGTTTGCAAAGCTCAACATTGATGACGCGTGCCGTGACTTGTGGAACTGGACCACAACAAACCCAATGGGTTACAGCGTGAAGGACTACAGCTGGCTGTTATTCAATGACTCGAGCGATTCTTCATACAGCAGTAGACTTCACTCGGTGAAATTCCCTGAAAGCGACTTCCAAGTGTCAATTGCAAACCATGGAGCTACCATTCAAAGCGTGAAGAAAAACGGACACAATTACGTACTGGGATTTGACTCATTGGCCCAATATAAGCAGCCCCTGAACCCATACTTTGGTGCCACCATTGGCCGTGTTGCTAACAGAATTGGCGGCGGAAAGTTTACTCTTTCAGGCAAGACTTTTAGCGTGCCAAAGAACGAAAATGGTGTCACTTGCTTGCATGGTGGTGATGTCGGCTTTGACAAGAAGCTCTTCTTGGGTCCAGTGGTGAGCCGGACTGACGAAAAATTCGTCTTGAACTTTGTGCTTGTTGATAAAGACGGCAACAATGGTTTCCCTGCTGACTTGGTTGCACATGTGCGCTACACTGTTTCCAAAGACACTATTGGTGTGGAATATGAGGCCTCAATTCCTGAATCCTCTGCTCAAGATGCCACGCCTGTGCATATGACAAACCACTCCTATTTCAACTTGACTGACAATGCCAAGATCGATGGTACTCACGTTAAACTCGTGACCGCAGAATCCTTAGCCGTTGACCTGAAGTCGCACTTGCCTACTGGTAAGATCGAGCGCCAATTCCCTGAATTGGAAGAAGGCGTTGTCCTCTCCGCAGACAAGCTGTACGATAACTGTTTCGTTGTGCTGCAGCTGGCACCATTGGACACCAGAAAGAGCTCTGTGCAAAAGGTTTTTGAAGCCAAGGACTCGAAGTCTGGAAGAGGTTTGGAGGTTCTGTCTACCGAGCCAGCATTCCAATTCTATACAGGAGATGGTGTTGACACTGAAGGTTTTGCAGCCAGATGCGGCTTCTGTGTCGAACCAGGCAGATTCACTGATGCCATTAATCACGATGGTTGGGAAAAGCAAGTGGTTGTTACCAAGGGACACAACTACGGCTCTTTCTTCCAGTACAAATTCATTTAATAGAAGAGGCATTTGACGATTGACAAGAAAAGCAGAAAAAAAAAAACTCAAACAAAAAAAAAATTGTGAAGAAAAAATCAACCTGGAAAAAAAAAATATACTTTTCTTCACAATTCCTGATTCTGAAAGTCCTAGTAAAAACAGGCTTTCATGTAGAACGAGTCCAGATGGACTTGATTTATGTTTTATAGCATTTAACGAATGAACGATAGATTTAGCGTATTATGTGTATGTTGTGTATTATGTGTTTATTAAGTAATAATGATTATTATTGTAGTGCAACAGGCCAGGGATTTTGCAACACGGAACCCATCGAATCACATACAGCAGAGAGTTCCCCTTATTAATTTTGACTTTGATGCGTCTCTCCCTTAGCATTTCCAAATGCCATTCTAACCGTGCTGACGTTCGAATTCCCAAGAATAAGAACGGATCAATGCACAGTTGATTTAAGATGCTACATCTGCAATGTTTATCTCAGAGAGACCTTACTGCATAATCGATTTTATGAGATCTGCAACGCCATCGGACAATTGAACCTTTTGCAGCCATCCCAAGTTCCGGATCCGTGAGAAGTCGGTGCTGTAACGCACGTCATTGTAGTTACGGTCCTTGACATATTTGACATAGCATGCAAGATCAATGTCGGTCACCCGGAACTTGATCCTCATATATGATTCCACAATAAGCCTCACAAACTGTATATTTTGCACTTCATCTTCAGTACCCACATTGTACACGTCAACACCCTTCGTGCTAGTACTCCACAATTTCTTTAGAACAATATCAACGGCAGACACAAAGTCTGAAACATGCAAATATCTTCTGGTATATTTTCCATGACCATGGATCGGAATTTTTTCCGGTTCTTGTAAGCCCCGTTCAACCGAAGCACCTCGCAACTTTTCGATGCATACCGAAACGAGCTTTTCGGGAAATTGTCTAGCCCCATACACATTATTAGGTCGCAATATTACGCAGCTAATCGGAAATGACTTAGCATAGGCACCAATGATTAAATCACAAGAAGCTTTCGATGCTGCATACGGGTTTGACGGGTTCAATGCACTTTCCTCGGTGGCACATATATTACCCTCTTGTTCGCCGTACACCTCGTCAGTGGAAATGTGCACAAACAGAAATTGTTGTGATGGGTACTGATCACAAAGAAGGCGGTGGCATTCTAGTAAGTTCTGAAGAGCAAGAATATTGTTTTGTGTGAATTTGAGAGGGTACTGGAAGGACTGGTCGACGCAGGTTTCTGCGGCGAAATTGATGATGGTGGTTACATTAGATTGAGCGAATTCGTCGACCAAAAAGCGTTTAAGATTATCGAATTCAGCAGAAATATCCCATTGGAAAAATTCAAAGTTGGTACTTGAAAGTACCTGGTGAAGATTCTCTGTCAGGTTGTGACATGCGTATGAAAGCTTGTCAACGCAGTAGATTTTCCGTTCAGGGTAGTTACGCACAAGATAATCCATGGTGTGCGAACCCATGAAGCCCGCGCCCCCTGCAACAAGAATGTTACCGTTAGACATTGATGGTGATTGAAAAATGTGGAATTAGACAAACAGGCATCGAAAATGCAAGAAAAGTGTTCGCACCAGGATTATAGCCCTTGTCCCAAAAAAACAGGCGACAAAATTTCAAAGTGGAAAGTGGCAATTTCGTTACGAACGGAACGGGCGAAAAAAAAGACTAAAGCCTCGGAAGTGGGATGACCTCGGATATTATGTATTATGCGCGACATGCATATCCCCCACTAACCCCGAACTCATTAACCCGCTGCATCCGGGGGACGCAACCGTTACATATGTATGGTTGCGTACACATTCCCCCTCGGATTAATGTACTATCTGCAGGTGTGATTGCCAGATCGCTTCTTTTATTTGTTGCTTCACTCTCAACTCGATGACATGCATCACGCGTCGCCATTCTTGGTGACTCTTAAGAAGTCACACCGCTAATTTGGACGTGGTCCTAGCATTAAAAGATCCTTGTATTCCTGTTGGTGTTATTGACACTTGTTTTGTTTTACCCCACTCGCAAGAAAGAAAAAGAAACTTCTGTACCTATACACCATGGCCCAATTTGACTTCTCTGACAATTCCCATAGAAGGTACAACCCCCTTACTGACAACTACGTTCTCTGCTCTCCTCACAGAGCAAAGAGACCTTGGCAAGGAGCCCAGGAGACCGTTAAGAAACCCGACCAGGTTCTGTACGACCCCAAGTGCTACTTGTGTCCTGGAAACTCCCGAGCCACCGGTCCGGAAAATCCAAAGTACTCTTCCACTTTCGTCTTCCCTAACGACTACCCTGCCGTCCAATTGGACCAGCCAGACTACGTCCCGGATGAGGCGAACAAGGACGACCTCAAGGGCAGATTGCTCAAGGTCAGCAGCGTGAAGGGAAACTGTTTTGTCATCTGTTTCAGTCCTAACCACGCGTTGACCATTCCGCTTATGGAAACCTCCGCCATCAAGGAAGTGGTGGACACGTGGCAGCAGTTGTACTTGGACACGCAACAGCAGCTGGTCAAGGGCGACGCGCCATACAAATACATCCAGATTTTCGAGAACAAGGGCTCTGCAATGGGATGCTCCAATCCCCATCCCCATGGACAGGCGTGGTGTTTGGACGTAATCCCTACCGAAGTCAGCCACGAGCTCAAGAACATGACCAAGTACCTCAGCACTAACAAGTCGCACTTGTTGGGCGACTACGTCCAGCTCGAGTTGGCCGAGAAGACCCGGATTGTGTGTGAAAACGACTCGTTTGTGGTTGTTGTTCCTTTCTGGGCCTTGTGGCCATTCGAGACGTTGTTGTTGGCCAAAACCCACTTGCGGTCGCTCGCTGATTTCCTGGAGAAGCAGAAGGCTGATCTTGCTGCCATTATCAAGAACCTCACCACCAGATACGACAACTTGTTCCTCACCTCCTTCCCTTACTCTATGGGTTTGCACCAGGCTCCATTGGTTGGTACTGAGGAGGAGAAGAACAACCTGTGGTTCCACATGCACTTCTACCCGCCACTTTTGCGTTCTGCTACTGTCAAGAAGTTCTGCGTTGGTTTTGAAATGTTGGGCGAGGCTCAAAGGGATCTCACCAGTGAGCAGGCTGCGGCTCGTCTTCAGCAGTTAGACGGAGAGAGACATTACTCCGAAGATCTTTAGATGTTAGTAACGAAAATAATAAAACTGTCTTATAGAAGAATTAGTGTTGGTGAGAAACGTCGTTGTACCAACAATACGACCAGAGTTGTACCACCAATACGACCAGAGTTGTACCACCAAAACGACCAGAGTTCGGCTACAAAACGATCAGAGTTCGGCTACAAACAGACCAGAGTTTGGGCCAGAAATGCTCGGCCAGTCTATGTGTGTAGGTGTTATGTTATCGTTTGTTTACTCATTGTTCAAGGTGCCGGTAGGCCATTCCGGAAAATTCGACGGTAAAACTCGAGCTGTATTGAATCCGCCGGTGCCCAGGAATCCCCCGGTAGCTACGAATCCGGTGCGACCGAAGAATCCGGTTCAGCTGGATAATGCAGGACGGCTGAAAAATCGTATAGAAAATTGGCAGATTATAGAAACGTGAAAATACAAGCTAATTAAAAAGCCAATGATGATACTCGTAAACAAGGTCAGCTAAAAAGACGGAGCTTTCCATGAAAAAGTCTGTCAACGTGTCTTTCCCTTCGCAGATGCATCTGTATCTGCATGGATCAGAAGTTGCATCACAGCCCATGTCAGTGCCCAGCATCACAGTGATTGAACTCGATGAACAATATAGAAAGGGAATGGCACGTCATAATCAATCGTTCCGGAAAAATTGCAGCATCTGACTTCTTTGAAACCGCAGTTGTAGTCGTTTATGTTTCTCTCTCTGTTACGAGCGTCCAGGCTCCCCCGCGTTAAGTTCTGCAGCAACTAAAATGGATGCATGATAAGCGGTATTACATACTAGCTGCCGTATGCGTTGTTAAACCACATAATGATCGTCATTCTAGAGCATCTGATGCTAAATTACAAATTTGGTAAGGTGATGTCGCATATTAATTTCGGGTTAATCCAATAGCAGGGCACGGCGGCTAACATAAACTCCGTGGAGAATAGCATCGTATCCACTTTGCCCCGACATGGTTAATCTGTTGGTTTCTTTCTATCTGCTTCTATGTACACTCCTTGTCGTACGGTTATCCACAATCACGAGCCTATTTTGATTCCTAATTAGTGAGCTGTGCGTCATTACGGATCGCCACATTTCCGGTACCTGCCACATGAACATGTTGTTTCTTCTCTGTAGGTAAAGTCGAGGTAACATGTCCGTAGCCTCCTCCGCCAGGAGTGTTAATAATGAATCTGTCTCCGGCAGCTGCGTCGATAGTTGCCTTACCGCCAACATTCACAGTGGTGGTGATTTCATTGCCGTGCTTGTCTTTTGATTTGCGCACCCACACGTTAAATCCGCGTGCTCCATCCTCTCCACCTTCCAAGCCATGAGGGGCAATGGTTCTTCTCTCCGATAAGATCGATGCAGTCACAGGCACTCTGAACTCAATGTCTCTGACGACACCGTCTCCTCCACGGTGCGCACCGTCACCGCCGGAATTCGAACGAAGAGAAAACTCGCGGAGCAACACGGGGTATCTCTTTTCAAACACCTCTGCGTCGGTGATTCGGGTGTTGGTCATGTTGGTGTGCACACCGCTGACTCCATCCCATGTTGGCCCCGCTCCATGGCCTCCAGCAATGGTTTCGTAGTATCCAAATCCTTGGACGTAGTTGCCCTTTTCATCATTTCCGCCCACACCAAATGTGAAGTTGTTGCAGCAAGATTGCGAGTTGGCAGAAGCCTTGAATGCGCTGAGAACCACGCCGGTGATGATTTGCGAAGTGCAGACATTTCCTGCCACCACCGCACATCCCTCGCCAGGATTGAGCAAGCTGTTTTCGGGAATAATCACCCGAATAGGCCGCAAACAGCCCTGGTTCAATGGAATGTCCTCATCCACCAAACAACGCAAACAGTAGATGATCGCCGAGTATGTGATGGCCATAGGCGCGTTCACATTACTGAAGGATTGCATGCTGGTGCCAGTAAAATCAAAGACAACTTTTCCGTCGGTAGGGTCCGGGCGGACGTTCAAGACGATTTTGGAACCATCGTCCATATAATCCGTGCATGAGAGGCTGTTGCCGTGGCGAGAAACAACGTCGTTAAGCATGCGGGCAACCGTTTCTGCTGCGTTATCCTGAATAGCGATCATGTACTTCATAATAGTAGGCAAGCCAAATTCATTGACCAACTTGTCAATTAACGAGATACCACGCTGGTTGGCAGCGATTTGTGCTTTCAAGTCACTGATATTGTCGCTCAATCTTCTACTGCCAGAGCAGCCTGGGAATTTTGCTGGTTCGGTCATTAACAACTCCGTGATTCTTTCCTCTTGGAACTCTCCACCACGAACCAAAAGCTCAGAGTAGATGGCTGCACCTTCTTGGGTGAGGAATTTGGAGTTTGGAGGCATGGACCCTGGCAAGAGGCCGCCGATATCCGAATGGTGAGCCCTGGATGCAACATAAAAGATAATCTTGTCTCCATCAAACGCTGGAGAGATCACCGTGATGTCTGGCAAATGGGTACCTCCTGCAGATGGATGGTTAGACACAATCACATCGCCGGGCTTCAATTTACCCTTCCAGTGATTGGCCTGGAACCCTATGCATGTCGACATAGACCCAAGATGGACAGGAACATGAGGAGCATTAGCCACGAGGTTTCCTTCAGCGTCAAACAAGGCGCACGAGAAATCCAACCGTTCCTTGACATTAACAGACACAGAAGTCTTTTGCAACGATGTACCCATCTGCTCGGCAATGTCCATGAAGCGATGGCCGAAAATAGAGAGAAGAACTGGGTCAACAGGAGAAGCCGTCAGCTCTCCTTCCTTGCCATTGCTCTCAGTAGATTTTTGTTTCGTTTCGATGGTTACAACAATGTGGCTCTTCAAAAGTAACGCACTGGAGTGTGGAGGAATCAAATTGGTCTGTGTACCATCAGCTATGATCGCTGGTCCGTCCACCACAGTACCGAGGGTCAAATCCTCGAGTCTGTACACTGGAGTGTCCAACAATTGGCCATCAAAGTACACTTGCTTGTGAAACTTGGCGGTCTCTTTTGAAGCAGAAAACATGGCGTCCTTCAGTTTAAGAGAGGCGATTTGAGAGTCGATTGACTCTTCCTTTTCCACCAAAGATTTTCCAATGGCTCTGACACGAACATCGTCCACAATGATATCTTTGTCGAAAATAAACCCAAACTCTCTTTTGTGCATTTCGTTGAACCGCTCACGGAAATCCCAGCCTTCACCTTTAGGAACCATAATCGCAGATTCGGTTCCTTGGAAACGAAGGTTCAAATACTCCTCATACACAATGTCCTTGTCCAGGAAATCCTGTGCCTTCAAAGTTGAACTTGCCCGCACTTTAAGCGATTGCAATCTCTTCTGCAAGTTGTCCTTGGCCGAATCTTCCAACGTAACTGAACATGGTTCTTGGATGTCTTCAACGACGTCAGCAAGCGCCATACCGTACGCAGATAAAACAGACGAGTATCTGTGAATCAAGACGGTTTTCACACCTAAAGACTCGGCGATAGCAACAGCATGCTGGCCTCCAGCTCCGCCAAAGGAAACGAGTCTATGGTTCGCCGTCACGTGGCCCTTTGCTTCCACCAATTGACGAATTGGACGAGCCATGGTTTCATTAGCAACTTTGATAAATCCGTAAGCAACTTCTTGTGGGGACATGGGAACCATGTCAGGAGCAGAATCGTTGATCTGTTTAGTCAACGCAATGAATTTCTTCTCGGTGGCTTCAAAGTCCAAACCTTCATTCTCATTAGGGCCAAAAATCTTTGGAAAGTACTCAGGAATCAATCTTCCCAAGAAAAGGTTTGCATCGGTGACAGTCAATGGGCCACCTTTCCTGTAACACGCCGGGCCTGGTTCGGAAGTGGCGGATTCTGGACCAACATAGAAAAGACCATTCTTGTATGACAATATAGACCCACCTCCGGCAGCAACAGTGTTAATATCCAATTGAGGAGATTGAATAGTGACACCGGCTGTAACTGTCTCGAACACATGATGGAATTTACCTTCTCCGTAACGAGAAACGTCAGTAGAAGTTCCACCCATATCGAAGCCAATCAAGGGGACCTGATTCTCTGGATCATAGCAAGTTTCCGAGTAGCCAACAACACCACCTGCGGGACCCGAAAGAATAGCCCTCAATCCAGAAAACAGCGAGGCGTCCACCAAACCGCCGTCCGATTGCATGAAGTGACAACGGACTCCCTTAGGTTTATCTTCAGCAAGATAACCGTGCATCAAGCCCGCCTCAAAGCTGGACAAGTACTTCCTGATCTCTGGAGTCAAGTATGCGTCCACAATAGACGAATTTGCCCGAGAAACGAACTTGATCATCGGGCTTAATTCGGAAGAAAGCGAGATGTGAGTAAAGCCAATTTCTTTAGCAATATCTCCAACAATTCGCTCATGCTCTGGGTACGTGTACGCGTGCATCAAGCACACACCCACAGAACGAATTCCCGTATCATATAGAACCTTCAATGTGGTCCGTATACTCTCAACATCTGGTCTCTTAAGAATGCGGACAACCTCTGAAGACAAGCCCTCAACAAGATCGTCACCATTGGGTTCAGACACCTTGAGGTTTGGATCCTCCACAAAATCCTCCAACGTGACTCTCTCATCGATTTCCACCACTGTCTCGTACAACACCTCTGGCTTGGAAATGGACAAGTCAAAAATGCGGGGTCTTGTCTGGTTTCCGATATTCAACACATCCTTGAATCCCTTGGTGGTGATCAAGGCACATCTCTCGCCATTTCTCTCCAACAATGCATTAGTGGCAACCGTCGTACCCATACGAAGATGGTCGATTTGGTGTGTGTCTAGAGGCTGGCCACGGGGAATAGATTCGCCAGTGAGTTTTTCGAGCAAACGACGGATTCCTTCTAAAGGAGCGTCGGGGTAGTTTTCTGGATCAACAGAGAGAAGTTTCAAAACAACATCATCTTCAGGTTTGCTTGTTCCTGGGTTTCCCACACAGTCGGTAAAAGTTCCGCCTCTCTAGTAGATTAGTATACGGAGTGTTTCCTTGAGATAAGGGGCACATACATCTATGGCAATGCGAAATCCCATTTTGCCTTGTGAAATTTGAAGCTCTGGATAAGATGAGAGAAAAATCCTGGATCAGGAGGATCTGTGCCACACTATATAGGTGTGGTTATGGAGATAGACACACAATGCTAGAGGAAGTAGGTTCCCGCGATTCCGCCGAAATGCTGATAATGAACGGACATGCTTGCCGAGAAATGCTCACGTGTGGGCGTTCAGTAGCGCACGTGACGTGATGACGATACACCATACGGCGAATTGGTACTATCGGAACCAGTTTTCCACGCTATTTTTTGCTTGGTTTGTATTTGGGAGTGTTGAGTGTAATTGGTAGCAATATTTGCATTGGCGGTGTTTGATATTTACTGGAATTTGCGTACACCTACCCATCTGCAGATTGTTCCAGTTAACTATGAGTAGGCAAGGGAACCTGAGAGGGTAACAATTTTGACTTTGACGTGGAAATTTGAAGAAACAGGAATTTCTAATAAACCTTCTTGTTCCTAATGTTCCCGTTTTCTACATTCCGCTTCCACTGGGTTCTCTTTTAGTTCTCCATCATGCACCTTTCCAGAGAGAACGGCTCAGGTTTCGCCAGCTCAAGTTTCCCGCTCTAACTTTTCCTGTTCTTTTTTTTTTTATTTTTTTATTTTGCTATTATCCTCTCTGCTCTACTTAAGCTGCTGTCTTGTCTTTCGAAGCGCCTGAAATGGTCATTGAGCCCCCACTGGTCGACCTATAAATCTATCACCTCTTCATCCTTAATGTCGAGAACAAGCATGTGCCCTGGTGCATGTCCAATGATGTTCCCGTCAATCTTGTCCGCCACAGACATGGCCGCTACTTGTGCAGTGACACCACACGCCCAGAAGACGGGAATCTCGTCGGGCCCAATTTCCGTAGGGTCTCCAAAGTCCGGCTTTAGAATGTCCTTGATTCCGAGTCTCTCTACAGCATCATATCCCCAGTCAATAGGCTCTCCATGAGTTCTTCTGAACTTCCTCGTCACCTGTCTCACCCGTTCCACGTCATGTGTCTTGTAGGGCCGCATACTCACCACATATGGGACGTTGGAAAAAATTCCAGCACTATCCAATAACTTTGTGGTCATGAACATCGACACGTTTTTGTTCAAAGTAGAGTTTTTCGCTGGAAGGCCTGCCAATGCAAGGGCATTCTCAAAGGAAAACGAACACCCAATGAGAAAACCGACATGTGACTGGTCGTCCCAGAATGCCTTTACATCAGGCACGGTTGCGGCCAATTCTCCATTCTCATAGACATTGTACATGGGAAAATCTGTGGTGATGTCGAAACCTGGATCCTTGATAACTCGCTTGTCTGTGATCTGAGTCGCATCTCCGATTGGCGTTCGGCCCAACAACGGAATAGGGACAGGGTTTCTCATGCAGAGGTCTTCAAAGTCTTGAGCTGCGCGATGAGGTAGTATCACCAAGTTGGCTTGGGCATAGCCGGGACAAGCTCCGCTGGTTTGCGTTTTGTGTTTAGATGCTTTGCATAGCTTCCGAAATTCTGCTGGCGAACTTGGAGTGGAGCCCATGTGTGTGCAGAGACCAGCAGCACAGTATGAAGAGACATATATATTCTTTACGGAATTAGGTTTGCGCGCGTCGGAAACAGCTTTCCGACGTTATCGGTCCTCACCAATGTGCATGAAACTGTCCCCGCATTCAAACCGCATAACCTAGGCATCCAGGTTATGTCTGCACGGCGTAATAGCACAGAGGATCACCGTCTGGATTAATCCTTCATCAAGGATGCGGGGCGAGAATGACTGCGGTAACGAAACCAAATCTCGTTGTTTTTTTTTTTTTTTTTTTTTTTT
>JAJMEJ010000018.1:0-90152 GCA_030574075.1 Clavispora opuntiae | reverse complement strand
AAAATTAATGTGTGATTACGCACCTTTGAATCCAGAGCGAAATGCACAGAACTACGGCCCACCAGATTCTCAGCGAAACATGTTCACTGCTGGTTTGGGCATCTTCGTGGAATTTTTTCATGAATTAAAACTCCGTGCTTTGTATAGATACCATTAGAATCTCATTTGCATGTGATGTTTATTTATAACGTAGTCTAGAAGATGCTTCTAAGAAATCACTAGTACCGATCGACATCACTAGTACCGATCAATTGTTGATAGAAGTAAATCCACAAGAGATGGTCCATAACTTTCATCATATGGATTGCCGTTAAAAAGATTGATCTTTGTCTAGTAATAGTGTAATATCTTGCTCCTAATTTGGTCGTTACTACACCTCTTCACCATACTTAAATAGCTGTGTTTAGTCTCTCATCTTTGTATTTCATTTCCAATCCCCGTTCAAAAGATGATCTACTGGTACCTCCTTCAACATCCTAATTACCATGCTATGTGAAACATCCAATTATAACACAAGTCAAGTTCGACGTAATTTTCACGGGACGAGCAGGCGCACTCAATGCACAGCACTGAGCGGTCCCCACCAACAAGACTGAGTCCGTGTCTAAATGATAAAGCGGAATTCTGGCGAGTCGTCTCCGGTCTTTCTACTCTGCTTCCGGTCATCAATTCCCGTCTCCTCAATTCTCTTGTGTATCTTGTTCTTCCTCTGCAAATAGAGGGTACACACCACACAGGTCAACGATGACAAGCACAAACATCCCAAGGTGAAAAAATGGCCCAATCTGTAATCTGGTGGATGAACATACACCTGTGGACTAATAGCACCAGCCACATTTCCTAACGACTGGTTCACGGCAATGGAGCAACCTCTCTTGAAAGCCGGGGCAGTGTTACTAGCAATCCATGACTCATTGATACCAGTACCAATATAAAGCGAGAAACAGATAAGGTAGCAGGCAAAGTACTTCACTCCTGGAGGGTGAGCACTGAGAAGCACAATGTAGCCGGCAATTCCAGCAAGATTGCATGCCACAATGACAGGCCCACGAACTCGGGTACGATCCGAAACCTCAGCACAGCCTAGGTAAAGAAGACCAGCAAAAAGGTATACTGGAACAGTCATATACTGAGCTTTCATGGCATCAAACCCAAGTCCAGACTTCAAAATAATCGGTAAGAATGTCAGGAATCCGTACAAGCAAATGTCCTGGCAAAATTGAACAATCACTGAGCAAGCAATCTTGAAGTCAAACACAGAAAGAAACTCATTCTTGTCAAAACCAGTGGAGCCTTGGTACACCCGTCTTCTAGCATTTCTACTTTCAAAAACAGACCGTTCTGCGCTGGTAGTGATCAATGACTCCGGTCCGTCAGGCAAAAAGAACACAAGACAAAGGCCACAGATGAAGGATAAGAGTCCCTCAATGAGATACAAATATTGCCATGGCTTAAGAGAGCTTTTGGGAATTTTTGTGATCCCAGTAGCAATGAGACCACCAAAAGAGCTTGACAACGCAGAAGATACAAAGTAGTATGAGGTTCTTCTTCCAATTTCATGAGGGAGAAAGTAATCCGTGGCAATCAACGTCATACAGCTGAAAAAAGAACCTTCAAAGAACCCAAGAAGTAGCCTTACCGCAATCAAAGACCCATAGTTTGTCACGAAAAGAGTGAAAATTGACAGAATTGACCAGCAAATCACCATTCCACCCATATAAATCCGAGGCTTCTTGAACTTTCTCATTATCATCACTCCTGGAAGCATCACCGGGAGATACGTGGCATACACAAGACTCACGGCATTGGAAAATTGGGACGGAGAAAGGCCAATGTCCTTTGCCATTCCTGCCACATTTGCGTTTCCAATATTGGACCGATCTAAAGCAGAGAAAAAGTACGCTGCACAGAAAAGAGGCATGATGCGCCAGTCAAACTTCCGCAAGAGTTTCTTTTCGTCCCCTGCATCACAAGGCACAATTGAATCGGTGTCTTTTTCATTGAAATCAGAAAGGTTCTGGACCAAGTCGTCGTGGGTTTTCTTTTCTGAAACTATCACCTCTTTTTCTAATGAAATCATTACTCACTGGCTGCTCAGAAAATGTTGACGAGGGTTGGAGTGTGGGCCAAACAGGGCCCTTTTATGCACTCAGGTAACCCGTCATGTTACTGTCGCGCTCACGCATGTATGGAATAGGTAAAGATAAGATCGGATACCCACTTCCAGGTGTTGTCCCATGTCTTCGCCGTATATGACACATGGTATTGTGCAGGAGTATAGATAAGTCACTCTTGTGTTGGCATGTATGCCGGAAAGATTGATAACCAGTCATTCATTTCCGAATTCAAAAACACTGGCGGACCTCCAAAGCCGGCGTATTCGGTAAACTGCTCTAAAGTAGCGTAGTTGTCGTCGTCGTTGGCATTTGGTGCACGGTTTTCGCTCGCCGCTTTGTCCGAATTCAAAAGAGAAATGATGGATCTTCCCTGCACAAGAAAGTCGCCGTCCAGCACCTGTTTCCTTTCCAAAAACCGAGAAAGAAGATCGTCATAATCGACCTTGTACTTAGATTGTAATGTGTGCCTCACATTTGCGTAGGAAATTTTGCTGAGCTTGTATGTTTGGCTCGAAAGTTTAAGCACAGTCATGAACTCGAAAAAATGTTCCTCCATCTTCGGGTTTCCGGAAATATCTCCGTTATTGCTGGCGAGTAAAATGACAGAAATGCTAATAATGCAAGAATAGACAATTAGAATGGAGCACCTTTGGAATCCGTGGTGCAGTATGAAAGAGTGAATGGCGATTTGTAGGTCAAAGATGGCAGTCTCACAAATACTCAATGCAATTGTACGGTCAGCCAAAGATTTGGCCACCTCGATGAAGGGACGGTTGAGGCAGAGTAGAACCATGTAATACACATAGCGCATGAACATTTTTGTATGGTCAAATCCGTGCTCAGCCAAGCTGGAACTGTTCCATTTCATTATGGACGGAAGCTCGTCTCTCCACTTCAAAATCTTATTGTTGTAGCTCTCAAGAAGATGGAGCTTGTAGGAAAAATCTGACGCGCTTTCCGTTTTAGATTTGTCTTTGCCAATGAAGACTTCGTGGAGCATGTCGTCAGAAATATTCATCAACAGGATCAAATTTTTCAAGGGATTGGAAATATCAATGTATTTGGCCCTTTCATAGTTGGACGTTCCAGGGTAAGTGTAATCTTCGATCCATTCAATGGCTGGCATATTATACGAGCTGGGAATAGACAATTCGTCCATTCTCAAGATGGAGGGACGGCCGAAGATAAGACTGAGAATTCTATCGGCGACAAACGAGCCCCAGAAAATTCTGCTCCGAACGCTGATAGTAATCTCACTAATTTTCTCTTCCTGTTGTACCAGCCAGTTCTCTGGACTCAAATGGAACCCGACGCCTATTCCCATTCGAAAAGCATCCCCACTAAGAATCCATCCACTGTTATTTTTCCCATTGTACACATCGTAGAGGCCCAAGAGTAGATACGCCTGGAGCCTGCTGATTGATGGAGTATCAATTGACTTTGCTAACAAGTCTCGTGCCGAATTGTAGAACACAGTAGACTTTTCCCGGACCTGCGGGTCATCCGCAAAAAGCGAACCCACAGCGCAAATTGCATACACAAGTTCTGTCAGGCTGTATACTCCGCTGTGAGTGGGGCTGAAGAAATCAAGCAAAAACGCTTCACGGAAAATGAACAGGTGCATGTCCGGATACTGCCACTGGAAAAACAACTTGACACATAAAATCACCAACGGGTCCGACCGCAATAGCTGGTGGTTCTCTTTGCCTGTGGACTCGTGTCCTACCGGAACCGATTCGGTGTTGAAGACGCTGGTTGGCCCATAGACTGAGACGGAATATTTGGCGTCGTTGGCAAAGTTTTTGGCCCGGAGATACCGATCTTGGACTATTGTAGGTAGTGCCGTGTCATTCTGTGCGTGGGACTCTCTCATTTCGTAAGATCGGCCTGGACTTAGCGAGGATGACTCCATGCCTCTAACGCCTGTGAGACTCCCGAAATCCAAGAGTCCCGACGTGATCTTTACCGAGTCGCGAACCTTTCTTAGCACCTCCTCATAATGACTAACTTTTTTTTCGAGCTCCTCCATGTACTGGAGTCGGTAGCGATCTTTGCGTTTATCCATAGGCAAGACCACACAATCTCGCCCATCTTTTCTGCAGTTCAGACACGGCAGAGTTTCGTGGATATTGCATTTTACTTTCTTATTGCGGCAGTACACACACGCTAGTGTCGCCCTCTTTCTTTCTTTTTTTTGGATGGAAGTCATAACATCTGGAGGTGAGCTCTGGAGCTGTGGATGTATGATGATGGGGCCCGGAAGTGTTTCCGAAACGGCGCCAGCGAACTGTATGCGCGCAGATTACAATTTATGCAGTTCGCATGCGATCGTCCTGCAAGATCGTTAAATGCTTTTATTCCCCAGATATACGAAAAACTTAGGAAATACGAAGTTCTGTTAATTGCGGTTACTTGAGGCATTGCAATTTTTGTATATTTTGGGTGTAAGCATTTGTGAATATACAATGTGTGGGAGTGTCAGTCCCACCCGTTCTTACTTAATTAGCATTCAAGATAAGACCAGAGTGCCCGGAATACTATATCCGAAAACCTATTCCATTCCACTTTTCTTATCTCTGATTCATTAATACGGCCAGTTGAAATTTATCAGAAACGTTGCCCGTTTGGAAGGCCCCTATTGCGTATCGCAGGAACCAGGTCGCCGTTGTGCCAATATAGACAAGAATGCTTAAGTAAGAAAGCACAATCTTCTATTTTCTGCATCTGTATTTATCGTGCGCAACTAGCTGAAGAATTTGGCCATGGCATTCTTTTCCTTCTGCTTACGAATCTTGGCCAAGTTCTTCACATCCTGGATTCCCTTCAACACTGCAGGGTCATTAGGTGAGAGCTTCAATGCAGTGTCGAAGGCCACGAGTGCGTTGTCTTCATCCTTATTAAGAAGATATCCAGAACCTTTTCTGTACCAAGCCTTGGCCTTGAGTTTGTCGTCTATTTCAGGGTACGCAAGCGCTTCTTCGGCCATTGCGACGGCCTTTTTTCCGTCCTTCAATTTCAATGCCACAAGAGAAGCGTTCAAGTAACAAGCAATACCCAATTCGGTGCTCTCCTTGCTGAGGTCTTCAGACAAGTCTTCTGGCTGGAAGTCGTTCAAGAAATCTGCAGCTTTAGTGTACTTCTCGAAAGATTTCTCAAGGTTACCTTCCTTTAAGAGTTTCGTGCCCAAGTCTTTTAAGAACTTGACTGCCTCAAAAACGGTCTCTGGCTTGGTTGTGTCGATCTTGTCGTCGTCTGCCAAAACCTGCTCGTAAATATCGCCAGTTCCGTCGTCAGCAACTTGACTTGGTTCTGGCTCGTAATCTGAGTCAAGTTCGCCACAGTCAGCGATAACCCAATCTTCAACAGGCTTATCATTGGCACCCTTTTCACATCTCTCGATCTGACGGACAACAGACTTTCCTTGGATCACTTCACCAAAAACAACATGTTTTCCGTTCAAATGTGGGGTGGGGACGGTGGTGATGAAAAATTGGGACCCGTTTGTATTTGGGCCGGCGTTGGCCATGGACAACAAAAATGGCTTGTCATGAGTAAGTTTAAAGTTCTCGTCTTCGAATTTTTCCCCGTAGATCGATTCTCCTCCAGTTCCATTTCCGTTTGTGAAATCACCACCTTGGCACATGAACCCTTTAATCACACGGTGGAAAGTGCTGCCTTTGTAATGGAGAGGCTTTCCTGTTTTGGTAGTGCCTTTCTCACCAGTTGCAAGGGCTCTGAAGTTCTCGGCGGTTTTAGGAACAACATCATTGTACAACTTGAAGACAATTCTTCCCTTAGGCTTGCCCCCGGCTGTGATATCAAAGAAAACTTTAGACATGGTTTTGTTAATTTGCAATTCCGTGGCCATTGACAGATGGGCAATTACTCGCATATATATAGTGATGGTGCGACCATATAGGTGTGCACATAGAACATGATGGAAACCTAAGTCCAACAGCTACAGGCACCACCACGGGGCGGTGATTATCTAAGCTTGTAGGTCCTTAAGGCAGCGATTGAAGCCTACCACAGTGGTATTAAATGAACTAAGGTTACATGCTGCGATTGTTGAAATGGACGACGCAGCGATTAGGCCAAATGACCTGCGCCAGAATTGGGTATCCCAGGTCAGAAAGAGCTTCGAAACATGTCAACAGCAACGGTCAACAATTGTAGATATTTGAGAGATTCTCAACGCGTAATTCACCATTTCTACCTCCATCGATTCTAACAGTAAATAAATAACATCACTTGAGCCTCTTTTGGCGAAAGCTGTCCTTGTAGTGCTTCGAGAACTGTGATCCAAAACGAACTTCACACCTAGCACAAAAGACATCAATAACCTCATGTAGCAGCGCTGCTATGCTCAGATCAAAACAAATCCTCTCATCTTGGTTCTAGCCGTCTTGCTGAAGTTATATTATTAAGGAGAGTCCAACAGAACCCATCACTTCTAATTCTCTCCAAAATTACCAATAGGGCAACGGAATCCCCTCCTCCCCATGCACGGCCTTATTAAGTAGCAGGTCTAATAGGATCAAAATAAGGATGAGCCATGGCTTCCTTAGCTGTGAGTCTCTCTTGGTGATCGTATCTCAAAAGATTATCAATCAAATCAATTAACTCATCACTGACAAGATGCTGGTTGTTTTCGTTGATAAATCTCTTCCATGGCCTACGGTTGTAGTAACCCAAATCTTCGTACTCCTCGCTGAGAGTAAGCTCGTACTTTTGCAAGTAGCGGTGAAGTTCCTCTGAGCCTAATACCCTCACTATTTGGACCAACTGATCTGTGTTTGACTTACCATGGAAAAATGGCTCCTTTTTAAACACAATAGATGCAAGAACACAGCCAAACGACCACAAATCGAGAGAATAGTCATACAATCTGTAATCAACCAACAACTCAGGCCCCTTGAAATATCTCGAAGCAACACGAACATTGTACTCTGTTCCAGGATGATAGTATTCGGCCAAACCTAAATCAATAAGCTTCAAGATTTTCTTGTTATGGTCTATCATCACATTATGTGGCTTGACATCTCTGTGCATAATACCCATAGAATGAGAGAAATCAAGAGCTTTCAAGAGCTCGTACATGTAAAAGCGGATGTCGTGGTCAGTGAATGTTGGGTACAAAGTTCTGAAATCAACGTTGTCAATATGTTCAAACACCAACGCCGGAATCTTCAGTTGTGGCTCTCTAACAACGTCCAACAATTCTATAATGTTAGGACCTCCCACCAAATTCTTCAAAATCAGAATTTCTCTCTTAATCTTTTTCCTCTTGACCGGCTTCAAAACCTTAATAACACACTTATTCCCCGTGGTCAAATCAATACCCAAAAAGACCTCCGAATATTTTCCTCTTCCAAGTTTCTTAATTATTTCATAATTTTCTTGCGAGTTCCATTTGATGTTGATATTTTCATAATCCCAGTATGCCTGGGGCTTTGTGGCTAGTACATCTGTGTACACTTTAGAGACTGACGAAACTGACATTTTTGTTTTTTTCTTCGGCACAAAGGTAGTGTAATAAGCAACGAGCACTAAGATTAGTATAGCTAGCCGAAAGATTTGCTTTACTCTGGTTGAACGAATCACTTTTAACTGCCGCTTCGTGCCCAAGGTCCTCACGTCAAGCCTCACTATGTGCCTCTAATTCTCCCATAAAAATGGTTTTCGCACGCAAGCTGCTTGCCTTGTTGCTATGGACAATAGGATAATACACCACTGGATGTTGTCAGTAAAGAGTATGCATTGTCAGTTTAAGAATATGTACTTTCAACTTGTGTACATAAATGATAAATGTGGAGTATAAATAATGTGTAGCGGAACTATATCGTGTAGATGATACTTTTATATTTCAAGAATCAAGCCGATTACGTAAGAACTCCTCCACCAGCTCATCACCACCAATTTCTTTCTATTACTATATCTGGAGGTTACCGAAACTTCCACCCAATTTGTCCACACTCGTAGACTTCTCCTTCTTTCTTCTGGCAGCAAGCTTACCTTTGGAAACACTATCAGCGGCCTCTTGGAAGGCTTTAAGCTTATTATCTTTCTTGACCAACCGACGGCCACCTCTATCCAACTCGTAAGTATCCAAAAATTCATCGAGCATGCTGTCAAAGTCGGTTCTCTCATTCTTCATGTCAAACTCTCTATGTTCTGGTTCTTCTTCTTGCTCGAATTTCTTAGCTAGTTGCTCATACCGATCGTCCAATAACGTCAAACCTTCACTTCTGAAAAGAGCGGATGATGTCATGGAAAACGATGACACGTCTGTCATGGCGCCCATCTTCTTTCTGACTTTATTCTTTGGTTTCTTTTTCCCGTCTATCGAAGGAAGTTCACCAAACGCATCTCTTTCTTCTTCTTCTTCGTCAAACTCATCATCAGAGTCCCAGTCGTTTGTCTTATTCTTTGTAGCTTTTTTGTACTTCTCAAAGTCTCTTTCCCATGCATTGGTAGAAACCTTGACTTCTCCCTCTGGGGCAAATTCTTCGGGTGCTTCACCCTCATTGTATGGGTTTTCCAATTCAACTGCTTCTGGTTCATTTTCCAGATTATATTGCTCATACTCATCCTCGTAATTATCAAGATCCCATTCATCGTAGTCGTCTTGAGATCCGTAGTAGAAATCTTCCTCGTCCTCGACTTCTCCACTCTGAATCAAATCGGCAAAGATATCATGCTCCTCGTTATCTTGAGCTGTATCTTCTTCAATATAAGCCTCATCTTCAAGAGCCTCCAAAACTTCTCTTAACCGAGGATCCATATCTGGGTTGAAACCTTGAAGTTCACTCGGAATGTTCTCAAGCATGTCTTGAGTTACTTTCCGGGTCTTCTCTGAAGGTAGCGCATCCTTTATGAGCTCCTCTATATCTTTCTTTGCCGGTTGCTTTTTCTTTGTGTCAGCTTCAATGAAAACAGAATCACTTGTCTGGCCAATGGGTTTCAAATGTTGCATGTAATCGTATTTGGAATCATCGAAAAAAATCCCGTATTGGGCTGCAAGACCCTCGTTCTCTCTGATGCTTTTGAACTCCTCAGGAGATAATTGTTTTTCCAATTCTGCCGTGGTGAAGATCTTTTTTGGTGCACTGGATTGGGCGATGACCTTGGCGCCAGTCTCCTTTGGCTTGCGCTGGTTCACAGGCACCAACACGTGCCTAGAAGCATCGTTATCGAAATATAGGGAGTCTTCATGAGATCTGTGAACGATGCTGAAAGTCTGGGCTGACTTCTTGTCAAATTTCTTTCTACCCATGTTGTGCAAAATTAAATCAAGTGATAGTGTTGCTCAGAAATTTAGTTCCTTGGTGTGCAGGTAAGAGATGGCCATCAGCTACGCCCATTTATAATGCTTGGGAAGCCATTTTCTAGTACGGTTTAAGCTTTAATTTCTTTTTGTATTTGCTAGTCAATGATAGTTGGTATTCTAAGTTGTATTACGTAAAAATTTATCTCAAAATAATCATTTTTGGATTTTTTGGTGGCCATATTCATTATGAGAAAGTAGAATAAATTCTCATGATTTTTAAAAACTGGAGAATACTACCGAAGAGGAGAAATCGAACAGGAGAAAAAAGAATGGTCTACTTAGTTACACCGAAATCTTACAAACATGTACGCAGCCTTGAAACGCATTCTTTGTCTAGAGATTCCATTATAATATATGCGATAATACGGGCGACGAATTCACTCTATAACGTTCGTAGATCACGTCAGCTTCAATAAATAAAAGGGCAC
Organism: Clavispora opuntiae; assembly: GCA_030574075.1. Classification (NCBI taxonomy): domain Eukaryota; kingdom Fungi; phylum Ascomycota; class Pichiomycetes; order Serinales; family Metschnikowiaceae; genus Clavispora; species Clavispora opuntiae. The sequence goes on along the minus strand of JAJMEJ010000018.1, from coordinate 80,277 downwards.
TCCAATCACCAATCTGACAGGCAGATATACCGCATGAAGTGATAAACAAGGAATGCCCCTAAAATCAGCCTGATGTTGTACTTCTATTATGAATCATGGCGATCAGCAGACTCCTCCACAATATGCGGCCAGTTGCTGTTGAGCACGCAAATGAACTCAGCCACGGCCAAAAACGTAACACCACCTATAAGTCCCATCCACAAACCCGGCAAGCCCTTCTCGTGTCTAAATGCAAGGAAGTAGCCCAACGGCAAAGCAATCGCGTAGTATGAAACCAAGTTAAAGTAAGAACCAATCTTTTGGCGACCTTGGCCACGTAAGACACCAGCACCGAGAACGTTGAAACCGTCCACAAGCTGGTTGATGGCAACAAAGGCAAGGACATGGCGGCCCTGGCGTATGACTTCCTTGTCGGTGGTGAAAATGGATGTCAATGTCTCTCGGTTCACGGCAATCATCATGCAGTTAAACAACGAGATTGCAGCTCCCACGAAGTAGGACATACGGGTAACCATACGTGCAGCGGGAATGTTCTTGTTACCAACATAATGGCCAATCCGTGTGCTCACAGCCACAGCCACGGCAAATGGAAGCTGGAACGCTAAACTGCCCACGTTGGATGCAATACTTTGAACAGCCAAAGCTTCAGTTCCAAAAGCAGCAGCCAAAATCGTCAAAACCTCAAAAGCCAAGTACTCAGCTTCAACCATAACCACTCCAGGTAAAGCGAGCTTGAGCATTGGCTGCCAGTTCATAGTAGCCTTTTTTAAATCCAATCCTCCCCAACATTGGCGCCCCTCAACAAAGACAACGTACGCTGCCATCAACAAAGCAATAGACCAAAAACCCAAAGCCGATGCGATAGGAGCGCCCACAAAACCAAGGCCCGTTTTAGGGTGCCACACTAAAAGCCAGTTGCACAAAAAGTTGACGGGCACTGCCACTGCCAATACCCAAATTCCAGCATTGAAGATGTGCTGTGCTTGTAAAAACCGCTTTCCGCTTTCAAAAAAGAGAAGTCCTGGAGCCCCGGCAAGAATAATCCGCAAGTACGTTTGACTCATTTCTGCCAATTCCGGGTCGGGCACCATATGACGCAAAATGGTCCCCAGCCACCACCATAAAGGCGCAAGCGGAAACACAGTACATGCCAACATCATAAGTGAACATCTTTGGAAATAAACTCCGACAAGATGAGGCTTTCCCGCACCAAAAGCCTGAGAACAGAATGAATCCAAGCAAGTGGCCATACCCTGGTAAACTGCGAGTCCCGTGATATTAAATGAGCAAAGAGCCAAAGATGAAGCGGCCAATTCTCTAGGGCCGAGTTTTCCCGACGCGTATATCGACATCATGGACATGAGATATTGGAGAAAGAAAGTCACGATGAGGGGACCAGATGAGCGGGCGAGGTAAGACGCCTCATTCTTTGCAGTCACAGGAAGTTCAACATCTGTTACGCCGTTTGGGACAGACTCATATGTCAGGTGATCATAACCGCCAGAAAGGAGTGCCTCTTCGGAGTTCATGGTGGTATGAAGTTATGAGTTTGGTACTGATGGGCGTTTTTATATGAGTGCAACGGAATTTCGCAGCGGACGGAATTTTGAGGTGGGCGGAATTTGGTAGCGGAGTAATCTAAAGCGGAAACCGCGAAGCTATACTGACAAGCAAAGAACTCGATATTTTAGAGATAATGACGTATTGGTTGGTAGAAAGAAGGACAGATTCTTTTTTCTTTTCTTCTTCTTTAAGCCGTAAAAAATATTTTCCTCCTGCCATGTAGACGGCATGCGAAAGTGGAAGACTTTCTCTTTCGGCTCATAGTCAATTTTGGCCGATTCCCATTTCAGCTTTCTCTCATTTTGGTCCGAGTACAAAGAGACCATCCTATGAAGTCTCTCGCCTCAAATCGTTACGTCTGTTACTTAGTGCCCGAACTCCAATTTCGTCAGCAAATTTACAGATTGCGACAAAACACATAAAGACTTTGCCCCACGATAAACGATTGATAAGGCTTCGATGCCGGCGGAATTGGGATTTCTAACCGATTGTCCTTTCCGAGTTTTCGAGTCGGATCAAGGTTCTTGATGGTAATAGACTGAGATGCGTATGTGATCTCCACTTGCAGGGTAAGCTGAGCAGATTCGAACAATACGTAGAAATGGTTCTGTTTTTCATGCATGCTGAAACTGAAGGTATAGGAGGCAACCTTCAGCTCATGTGAAGACGTCAGTAAAGATTTCAGTACGGATGTCAGTGGGGATGTCGGTGAGGAGGCTACTGAAGATATCTTTCCAGTTGATTTTGTCTTTTCTCCATCTTTTTCTATGCTCTGAGATGAGCCTTGTAATGGTCTTTCTTCACTTATGGACATACCATTGATTTCCTCTATCAAAGGTTTTCTTCCACTGATATTCATAATATCTGGGAGCTCCTCAGTGTCTTTATCATCGTCATCACCAGCATGTAACTCCTGGATCAAACCAAGCGTCTCATTTTGCTTCAACTCTTGAATTTTCTTCTGAAGCCCATTCTTCAATTCTTCAGCCGAAATCTCTGTATTCAGGAGCACACCTTTGCACATCATCTTTGGAATAGAGTACTCTCGTTCCAAAACCAAATCATGCATCATTTCTGTGGCTTCAATACACCATTCCACTAAAATCAACCGCAAATCTCGATTCAATTGCACCCATTGAAAACACTCGCTATTGATACAGCAATCGTAAACAAACGACTCTGCACCTTTTTTGTCCTTATCTCTTTTCTCCGTCGAAACAATAATCGGAATCTCCCACTCATTGTTCACAATTTTTGGAAACACAATCTCTGGCTCGAATCCTCCTGGCGGCTTAGGCACCTGCGGATCATGACAGATATTGATGAAAACTTTGGTCGAATAAAGATGGTCGCCTTTTCCATCTATGATTTTTGTTTTCACCACAAACCCAGGAGTTGGTTTGAGCTGAATAATGCTCTGCTTCTCGTAAATTGCCGCCATTCAGTGTCCTTCTAGTCACTTCAAGGCTCATTGAATCACCTTAATATACGTGGTGTACGGGTGTACACACCATGACTCGCAGCGACTTTTTAATGGTAGTCACAATTGAACAACGACAGACTAGTCATTGCAAGTACAAAAAAAAAGTTCGCGGTCTTAGGGAATATAAAAAATAAGAAGAAATCTTTCACAAATTCTCTTCATATTTTCTCGTTTTTGGTTTTCTTTTTAGTTTGTTTTTGGCCCTTTTCTTCTCAGCCAGAAGTGCACCTTTTCGCATTCACCTAGAGATACTCCACTGCTGGTTTGTTCCGCAAAACCGTTTCTAAAATGAACGTCCTTGTTTACTCCGGAAGAGGAACGACGCCAGAATCCGTCAAACACACCACAGAGTCTCTTCGGTTCCATTTGTCGCCGTACTACGCTGTTGTTTCTGTGTCAGAGTCAGCCCTACTCAATGACCCATGGCAATCCAAAACGGCAATGTTGGTCATTCCTGGAGGCGCCGATCTACCTTATTGTGCCGCCTTAAATGGCAAAGGATCATCATTGATAAGCCAGTTTGTCCGCAAAGGTGGAAAATTCATTGGGTTTTGTGCTGGCGGGTATTTCGCCTCCAAAAGATGCGAATTTGAAGTGGGTGATCCTAATATGGAAGTCAGTGGACCCCGGGAATTGTCCTTTTTTCCTGGTACATGTAAAGGATGTGTTTACAAAGGTTTTGAGTATGACTCCCACGCTGGCGCCAAAGCTGTGACCACGGTAATCAACACTGCTGCACTTTCAAATGTGCCTCCGCAAGTCACATGCTACTACAATGGAGGAGGAATGTTTATGGATGCTTCCAGTTATAGAAATGTTGAGATACTCGCTCGTTATCAAGGTGAAACAGACGTGAAAGACAGCGGAGATATGGCGGCAGTTATTCACTGCAAAGTAGGTCAAGGTGACGTTTTGTTGACAGGTACACATCCTGAATTCACACCGCTGTTGATGCAACCCGAACATGAAGACTGGAATTTCAAGAGCGTAGTTGCAGAACTAAAAGCTGGAGACCATGGCCGCAAGCAGTTTTTTAAAGCATGTTTGGCCAGAATTGGACTAAAGGTCAATTCCGATACTCAAGCAGGGATTCCACGACTTTCACCTGTTTATGTTTCTTCCTACTTGGATCCAAATCGAGTGAAGCACATAGTGAAGGACTTAAGAGAGAATTTGGATTTCACTGATGCAAACACATTTGAGGATATTCACGACACATTCGTGTTACACGAAGAATCCGTACCTTCAGACGCTTTTTCTTTGCAAGAACATCCAGCTGAGTCTATTGAAGAACTATGTGGGACTACCAAACACATTTATATGCTCACCGGTAAACATTTGCCCGAGCCAAAACAAACGCCGTATTTTGATATGAAGAAATACTTTGAGGAGTTGGAAAAGCTTTACAATGCGAACAAGATCAGTGAAAACGAGCGTGATTTTGGTTCTATTCTTGGCTACGGAGAGGTCGTGACCTCGACCAACACGATGCTTGATGCGAATCCGAATTGGTTGAAATATTTACCTTCAGGTCTTACGTTCACAGCTACGACTCAAATCGCTGGAAGAGGCCGTGGCGGGAATGTGTGGATAAATCCAAAAGGTGTAATGGCAGCTTCAATCCTTTTCAAGCTCCCAAGCGGAGCACAACAAAGTTCCAATATCGTAACATTACAATACTTGTGTTCTTTGGCATTAATAGAGCTGGTTTTGGGCTACGGAAGCGAGAAATCTGGCCAAGGAAGTGGGTATGAAGAGATGCCTCTTCGACTCAAATGGCCCAACGATATGTACGCATTAAAGCCGGAATTTTTCAACTCTTTGGAAGACAAAAACGAAACCAGTTCGGTTGTCGATGGAGATGATGAGAAGTGGGCAAAGATTTCTGGGGCTCTAATCAATTCGCAGTTCTTAAATGGTCAGTTTTATCTCGTGTGGGGAGGTGGAGTCAATGTGTCCAATGAAGCTCCAACAACCTCCCTTAATATGGTGTTAGAGAGACTTAATCAATTACGGGTCAAAAAAGGTCTCGAGCCATTACCGAATTATACCCATGAAAAGCTTCTAGCGAAGATTTTATTCACTATGGGCCAGTTTTACAAAGTGTTCAGGCATCTGGGCCTCAAGCCGTTCTTGCCGCTCTATTACAAGAGATGGTTTCATCTGTCTCAGAAAGTTAAGTTGGACGCTTCTGGAGATGGCCGGACAAGGGACTGTATTATAAGAGGAATTACAAGCGACTACGGACTTCTTGTTGCTGAGGATATGGCAACACGGGAGACTTTGGAGTTGCAACCAGATGGGAACTCATTTGACATTTTCAAAGGCTTAGTGTATAAAAAAAGAACATGAGGTAAGATGATGGCTTGAAAGAAAAAAAAAAAATAATGAACCGACGCCGGAATCTTGTGACATAATGTCATGCTGGCCAATTAGTGAGGTGGACAGTGCGTGGTGGAATTGAATGTGGGGGAATGAAGCAAAAAAGGCGGCGTTATAAAGAAAAACCTTATACATAGAGGACTACATGACTGAAATTTTTGCAGAGAAAGCTCCGGCTACGGGATCATTTATTTTCAACGACATAATGACTCCATGAGATTCAAATGATGCGTCATGAAAAATAATTTTCACATCATTTTTTTTCGTTTTTTTTTTTTTGTATTTTTTTCTCTTTTTCCATCGTCTCTGAATTCCAACATTTGCCTACTAATAAAATCTAATTTCGTACAATTTTGAGTAACATCTGTCATCTGATCCAATTCAACCTCTACTCCGCTACTACAGAACTTAATTACTCAAAGTGATGGTTTCAAACCCGTACACCATACACAGACGCTACTTCAGTTTCAACCACCTTTGCCATGAAAGTTCAAATAAAAGAGTGGCATGGAGTTGCCACTTGGAACTGGACCGCAATACAAGAATCTAGCGATGAACTCTGCGGTATTTGCCGTGTCCCGTTCGACGGAACTTGCCCCAATTGCAGGTTTCCAGGCGAACTGTGTCCCTTGATTTTGGGCAAGGATTGTACTCACAATTTCCACCTCCATTGCATTATAAAGTGGCTCGAGCAGGACTCGTCTAAGGGACTTTGTCCTATGTGCCGCCAAAGCTTTACAGCCAAGTTTATTGACGGTGTGGGCGAGCAACTGGAATTAGACACATTGGAACGTTTAATCCAACACCATAAAACCGAGCTGGAACAGAACGAAGGCGATGGATTCGAACCGTTTGAAGAAGAATGAAATGCCAAAAGATTACTAAGAACTTGTGTTGGAAAGTGGAAAGAAAATGGCACTATGCTTCATGGGGAAGTTTACCGAGTCACGTGACACATAGACCGAGAGTATGGATTATGATCTGTCCACCAATGATCAAGAAGAAAAAAGGGCCAGGTATTTCGTCTCAGTTAATTGTCTCTTTCTTTCTTTTTCTTTTTCTTTTTCTTTTTTTTCTTCTTTTCTTTGATTCCTCGTTCTTCCATTGGACCCTTCCTCTCGTTAACGACTCCGCGTTAACACCTGCAGCTAGAAAAATTTCCCCAAGACCAACTAGACTTCTTATCATGTTTAGACTTGTTTTGGGATCCTCACGGCCACTATGGGCACGCCATTCTGGGTTACAATTGACCCGGTGCAACAAACTCAAATTGGCGCAGTTTTCTCGCCCGTTCTTTTTGAGCCAAGTCAGGACCAATTTTCAAGAGCAGCCTATTCTCAAAAGTCCAGACAAAGGTGCCAATTCTGAGGAAATAGAACGATTGACACGCAAAAAGACCGTGTTTACTGCAGAGGAACTCGAAGCTGCTCGGTTGGCCCGGTTGGCTAACCTTGGGTGGTTGGCTAAATTTCCAGAAAAGTGGATTCCATACCTTGAGCTCATGCGGTTGGAAAAGCCGGTGGGAACATTGCTTTTGTTGATTCCGTCCTTTTGGGGTATCACTATGGCGGCTTACGCAATTTCGGCCCCATTGCTCACCACACTTTCTGCCATGTCTTTGTTCACGGTGGGTGCAGTGGTGATGAGAGGTGCCGGATGTACCATCAACGATATTTGGGACAGAAATTTGGACAACCAAGTGGCAAGAACTACTGAAAGACCCATTGCTAGCGGGAGGGTCAGCGTACCAAATGCTGTCACGTGGTTGATTGCCCAATGTTTGGTTGGTTTGGCTGTGCTATTATCTTTACCGTTTGAGTGCTTTTACTTGGGTGCATTGTCCTTGCCATTTGTGGCCGCATACCCGCTCTTCAAGAGATTTACTTATTACCCACAAGTGGTGCTCTCGATCTGCTTTAGTTGGGGCTGTTTGTTGGGATTTCCAGCTGTGGGCGCTCCGGTATACTGGGGCGTTGCTGGCTGCTTGTTTGTATCGAATTTCTTGTGGTGTATGATTTACGACACCATCTACGCTCACCAGGATAAGGTGTACGACGTTAAGGCGGGAATCAAGTCTACTGCGTTGGCATGGGGAGAGAAAACAAAGCCAGTATTGTATGGAATGGGTACCGCCCAGGTTGCCACATACTTAGCTGCTGGAGCTTTGAACTCCATGGGTCCTTTCTTTTATTTATCTGCGGCATGGGGATTCTCCAGGCTTTTCTCTCAAATCAAAAATGTCAACTTGGACGACCCAAAGAGTTGTTGGGCAGTATTCACTGGAAACATCAAAACCGGCGAGATCATGTGGCTCGGCATTTTCATTGACTATTTATTAAAGATATTCGGCATTATTTAAATGGCCCAAAATGTCCACATTCATTCCATCCACATCCTCAATTATATGCATTTTATATGAACATATCTTTTACTGTTCATCTCCCTCTATCAATTTGGTGTATGTATGCTCCAAGTCCTCATAGACTTGCTTTGTAAAATTTGCGTCGACCTTTGTCAACGTTTTAACCAACATAGTGTAGTTTCGCTCTGTATCATTTTGCACAAAATGCCGTGCAACCACCTCCTCGAGGTAAAACATTGGAAGATCATCTGGTAGCATTTCTATCATCTCCGCCAATGTAAAGTAAACGTTGGAAAATCGTTTTACCAAGTGCGCTAAGGCTCCATACCGAGCTCTGGGATCTTGCTGGCCCAGGTAGAACTCAACTAGATGCTTGATGTTATTCTGTATCTGTTCAGTAGGTAATTTAGCGTATTGATCCATGAAGTTCCCTCGGACATGGGCCAAAAGCACGCACTGTTTTGGAAGCGGCATTTTGCCGTAGACCCCAAGCCATTCTGCAGTGTAAAAATCACCTTGTTCCTCAAGCATGAATGTAACAAGAGTGCGTTGACTAGTTGGTCCAAAAGATTTCTTCAAGTAATCAAAAATATGATGGTCCAATTGCGCCACTTCTTTGGTCTCTTTGTCTTCTAAGCTTTGTATGACAAAAAGCTCATAGATCTTTAAATATGCTTCGACTAGGCTCCGACATTCACTCCGAAGCCCATGCAAATGGAGAAAATCAATCCATGATACTTTGGGCCAGTGGCTGTCGCTCAAATCGTTTTCGATTTTGTAAGTAGATATCAAAATCTCAAAATTGGCCACCTCGACTTCTGAAGTATTTGTTTCGGAGACGACATAATCCACAAGTTCTTCCAAAAGTTCCTGAAAGATTTGGTGATCTATTTCACCATTATTCTCTAGACTTTCAACAAGCGATTGTTCAATATAATCGATCTTCATGCTTGAAAATTGGGAGTCGAGCTTGTGGCATTTGGATAATTCTTGAAGAATATATTTATGTGTGGCTTTATGTTTTCCTCCACTGTTGGTCTTTAAAAGTTCTAGACCTTCGTTGGGTCTGAGCTTCAAGAGCTCCAAGAGTTTTATAGCGTACTCATCGCTGTCACTGATATTATTCTTGAGTTGGAAAAATGCAAGTTTAACAAGATCAGCTTCGGATTTACCTAGTTCCGATAATTCTTGCGAAAGGTTATTTCCATCGCCGGCCGAAATTTCTGATAGTATTTGGAGTGCTAAATCAATGAGTTGCACTGCTGTAGTCTCTGTATCTTCCCCACCTTCTTGTCTTAGTTTGGTAACATGTAGAACTACTAAGGGTAACTTTTTTGACCCAAAGTATTCAATGAGGGCTTTATTCTCTGGCCTGTCCACAGTCCACATTTCCTTCTCTGAATCGATTAACTTAATGATATCAACCGCCAATAAAACGTCATGGTACTTGAGCTTTCGAATGTAGTCCCACCCAATTATCTTGTCCTTATGAGAATATGAGTAGTCTATCAACCAAGACTTAAATTCTGGAGGCGGTGTAAACTTTCTTATCTCGTCAGTAAGATCCAACAAGCTCTTTTCGATGGTAAAAGTGTTCCAATCTGGATCAGAATCAGGAAAGCCCTCATATTGGAGAAGGAAAAGTTTAGGATCGTAGGGCGAAGTTCTCTTCCCAAGTAAATCCTCAAGTTTCGAGATTTGTTTAGTGATAAGAAAAAGAACATATGACACTTTCTCACAGAATTCCTCATACGAGGTAAAAGACTCAAACTCAGAAGTTATGGGCAATAGTTCGGACTCCGAATCAGCGCTTTTCACCACAGAAAGGAGTCTCTCGACCATATGAACAAGCTTTTCCTGTTTCCAAAGACAATATAAAGAGTTTTTCCCCACCAAAACTAGCTCCGAACTCAGAACGTGCTTGCTGTTAGAGGCCAGCTCTCTGGTCAAACACGAAACAAGACCCAAACTACTCAGAAGGGATTCGTCAACTACCCGTAATGCGCCCTTGATCTGGACAAGGTGCACCTCTTTATCCTTGATAACCCCAAAACAGGGAGAGTCCAAAGATTGATTGAAACCCACATCAAGTGACTCTAAGGAACTGAAACATAGTTTTGCGCCATCGTAGTCTTCCCCTCCTTTGAAAATACCAATCACATATGGCCATTGAACCGCAATACCGTTTACTGGGTAACCTTGACCTACCCATGTGACTGTTCCCCTCGTGACATCACCAAACGCATTTGTGAACATTGCCATTGATGTTGTTTTGTCAGACGCGATACTAAGCATATATTCCTCTTCATTGACCTCCTTGTCGTGTGTAGTGAACGGCACAATGCACGGGCGGATATGGTCGATTTTTTCCGGATTATAATCAAAGAGAGCAATCCGACGGTTCCGCTGTAGATCCACGACATCATAATTGGTCGAGTTAGCCGCCAAACAAATGTTGCTGTAATTTGCCAGTGTTCCTGCCGCTGATGAGACTCCCATGACAGCGTCAGCGTAATTGATGTCCTTTAAAAGCTTGATCTTGTCTGCGAGTAGTTGGATCACCCTAATTTTGGTTGAGGCATAAACGATGATCTTGTCATGCTTGTTGATCACCTTGGGCGAGGACACCTGGGTTAGCTCGGACATGTCGGTAACATCCTTGACCTTGCCTATATGGCACGGAGAGAGTTCGGGAAGGGTAAATGGGTAAATTACCCGATTACATAATGCAAGGCAGAGATCGGCATCGGGTAGGACCAAGAGTTTAACAATAGGACTCTTTTCCCCCACAGAAACTTTCAGTATAAGCAAATAGTTGGAGGCATCTTCGAATAAATGGTAATGCAAAACCTCCCCCGCAGAGGTGCCCACATAGAGATTGGCTTGGAAGCTTGCGACACTAGAAATTGCCTCTTGAGCGTCCAAAGGCAAGTCTAGATCCAATTGGGTGATTCGGAAATTGTCAGGGAGTTCCGCTGCTGGGGATGGATCTTCCATCTAATAAGAGTGGTGGTACGTACTGCGATACTTGATGCGGTGCACTGATGTAGATAAGGTGGAAGGTGGCTATACAGCTGTATTTTCCAGGACACAAGGTAATTACTATACCAGGAAATTCACAGAGGTAGAACAGTGGATAATAGAACTTAGTGGATAATTTTTGATTATGGACAAATCGACGTAATGAAACCACTAGTGAAGAATCGGGCGTGCATATAATGTCATATAGCCATAGGCCTTTGAAGTAGTATACGAAGATACATCAGAAAGAATTTGTATGTGATTCAGTATGTGAATCAGTGTATAACAGTATCTCATACATTTGCCAGGCGGCCTCCTACCATAATTGTGCATCTCTATTAAGTACACCATATTGAAGAGACAGCTGGGTATGACGTAATGAAAAACCAAACTTTTATGAGCATGTCATCCACTGTCTATGAAAACGTCCTCTGATTCAAAATCGAAAGCAAAACCTAAATCGAAACCGTATTCCTGAAACATCCACTGATACACCTGGATCAGTTTTATCCACACGTGTGACGTCACGTTTCTATTCCATCAAGCGTCGTCAGCATCTCTTGCTGGAGGAAATGCAAGATTGTCTCTGTGGGCGACGTATTCTGAGTCTGCATATCCCAAAACCTTTTCGATCTCGCTGCTCTTCAAACCCTTGATCAAATCGATTTCTTGCGATGAGTAGTTGACTCGGCAATGTCCCACCTCGACAGCATCATCAAGATTCCCGTTCTCTGCCAAACGAATGGAAACACACTCGCTCTCGTGGAACTGTCCAGAGACCGCCACCACGCCAGCAGGTAAAAGTCCTGCCCGGTTCTTGCGCGTTAATGCGTAGAAACAACCTTGGTCAATGTACAACGCCCCACGGGTCTTGAGGCCGTGCAAGAGCCAAAACCGACGGTCTGACCGGATCTGTGTCGTCTTAGGTAATGCCAAGAACCGAGTGTGAAGCGGTACACGGCCTGCAGCAATTTCCTGTTCCACAAACGCCTGCTGTTGCAGTACTTCCCAATCACGGCCTGTGGCTTGAATGTTGGCCACGATGTCCAACAAACATTGTGGCTGCAGCAGCAATGTGATGATAGTGGTCACACCAACACCCGTAGCCAATTCTGCTGCAATTAACTTCGTAGTCATGCCGCCTGTGCCCACTTGTGAACCTGCGCCACCGTCTGTATCAGTCCGCACATTCAAATCGTCAATTCGCTCAACCACAACAATCGGTTTAGCGTCTGGGTTAGTGCGAGGATTGTCTGAATAGAGACATGGTACATCAGTCATAAGAAACAAATAATCTGCGTGGATCATAGCCGCCGTAATGGCACTGAGAGTGTCATTATCACCGAACTTAATTTCTGCCACCGAAAGCGTGTCGTTCTCGTTAACAATAGGAATAATTCCCATAGTCAACAACTCGTTCAAAGTATTGGTAGCGTTTTTGTACTGAGTGAAGTCGCTTATGTCATTTCTGGTGATGAGAATCTGGGCCACCGCCTGGCCCATTTGGCGGAATAAGTCGTCAAAAAGCCCAATCAAGCGGCCTTGTCCAACCGAAGCCAACGCCTGGAATTGCGCCAATTGCGTTGGTTTCTCGTCAAGGCCCACCCGCCTCATACCAAAGGCAATAGCGCCGGAAGACACGATGACAATGCGGTGGCCGGCCCGCCGAAGCTTCACAACAGTTTCGACAATATTAGCCATATTGGCGATCCGCGGTTCGCGCGTGACCTCGTCGACCAACGAGGACGTGCCAAGTTTAATGACGATGGTGTAGTTCATGAGTCACTGAAGTGAAAGTGTAGTAGAAGCGCGCGCTAAATGGAGTCGAGCGCGCGCTAAGTGTGTGGGCCATTTGGGGCGAAAAAACTAAGGAGAGGAAAGAGGGAAGAAAAACTAATGAGGAGGGAAAAGAGGGAAGAGAAGAGGAAGCCATGGAAATGGAAGAGGTGATGGTTTAATAAAGATACGTAAATAGCGAAATGTTGTAGTTGGGAGGGTGTGTATTCTGGAAGCGATTGGGGAAAAAGAGCATTTGGTGCGCTGCACCAAGCCTACGCTCATTACGATATCCTGAAGACCAGTGGACCAAACGGCATTCCTTTCTGAGTAAAGATTTGCGAACTACTCTTTCGAGTAATGGTGAATAATCTACTATTTAGAGCAATCATGAATAATCTATTATTAGTAAATGATGATTAATCCTTTCTATGGACATTGTCAGATCATGGTGAAAGAGTCATATGACTCTGCGCGGCTGTAGCAAAGGCGCGGGGCCCGTAGGCAGGCATGGGCGGAATAGAAATCACTCCGTAGAGGGTAAAACCGCAGAGATGTCGCTAGATGGTCGTAAGAGAGAAACCAAGCATAGTCACCATAGTTCGTTTAAATAATTCTTTCTTTTCTTTAGATTTCTATACTTTTCAAATGGAATGAGAAATTATAATTGTGTGATTATTAGTCTAATAACTGTCTGCTTAGTGAGCACGCTAGCGAAGCCAAACTTCATTCCTCCCTCACTATTACAAAACCGCCTGCCCCAACTTTTTCTGAAATTCTATCATAACATCATCACTGACCGTACCATTACAAAATCAATTGGTCGTCTTTATCAGTGGACTCTTGTTGGACCTGGACTCTGTCACCCACACTACTATATGCCGTTGGTATGTCGCGGTATTCCAAAATAGGAAAACAAATGGAACCGTCAATGCCCTTTTTCTTCCCCAAGTTCCTCCTTTTCGGAGACTCCATCACTGAATACGCTAACAACCAAGCGGGGTTTGCACTTGCCCCGGCTCTCCAGGACCACTACTCCAGAAAATTGGATATTGTTACGCGCGGGTTCTCCGGGTACAACACCGACCTCGGGCTAGTAGTGTTGAAGCAAGTGTTGGCGGCAGATGACGCAGAAAAGGGCCATATCAAGCTCATTTCCATCTTCATGGGCACAAATGATGCTGCAAGCACGTTCCAGGCCGTTCCGTTGGCTCGGTACAAAGAAAACTTGAACAAAATGGTGCAAATGTGTACGAAACACGGAATTAAGGTGATTGTTGTTGGGCCCGGATTGCACGACAAGAAACTCTCATTAGAACACTTCAAAGGGATGGGCAATTCTGAGCCGTTTTCCAGTTCTGCAACTACTAGAAGATATGCTGACGGTGCTAAGGAAGTCGCCAGAGAGAATGGCGTTGCATTTGTTGACCTTTGGAAAGCCTTCCAAAAGTACGGGAAATGGTCAGACAAGGAATTGTTGGACGGAAGCCCTGACTTGAGCGAGCTTCTTGCGGACGGGATCCATTTTACACCGACTGCGTACCGGGTGTTCTACGACGAGATAATTGAATGCATTGAAGAGTGCTACCCAACCTTTATAAGCGAGAACATGAAGCAGATCTTTCCCTATTATGCTGACGTCGATTACGAGAACATAGAGAGGTCGCTTTTGGAATCACTCGAGTAAATATGCCAGAAATGGACCGATCACTAGCTAATTACTAAGTGCATGACGTTAATGACAGTAATGAAGACCGAACTATCAATACAAGTATTAAAAGCCATAATTAATAGAATCCGTATCACAATAGAAGTATCAATGTGTTCCTATCCAACAAGAAACGGTCCCTTGGCCCAGTTGGTTAAGGCGTGGTGCTAATAACGCCAAGATCAGCAGTTCGATCCTGCTAGGGACCACTTCTTTTCGGGCGTGTGGCGTAGTTGGTAGCGCGTTCGCTTAGCATGCGAAAGGTCTCCGGTTCGACTCCGGACTCGTCCATTTCTTTTTTTTCATTTCACCTCTTTTTGTTTTCCATATGCTTTTTTTTCTTACTTTGTCTTACTTAGTTGTATATGTAATGTTTATTAAGACCCGTATACCTAAAATACAAAGACGAAAAAGGGTACATGAGAAAGCGCCAGGCACCGGTTTACCCCCCACTTAAATTACAACAGCCTCAGCCAACTTCTTCTTGTAGTCCAAGATAGAACCCTCCCATCTAGTGGCAGTCTTGTTTTCAATGACGAAAATGTCCTTAGCGACCTTGTCCAACAATCTAAAGTCGTGCGACACAACAACGACACCACCGTTGAAAGCATTGATGGCATCAGCCAAGGAATCGATGGTAGCCAAGTCCAAACCGTTAGTAGGCTCATCCAACAAAATCAAGTTTGGAGCCTCGATGGCCAACAAGGCAAAGACAACTCTAGATCTTTGACCTTCAGACAAGGTGGCCATTTGGGAAGTTTGACCTTCACCAGTCAAACCGTAACGACCCAATTGTTGTCTCCAGTATTGGAAATCTTGAGAAATCTCAGGGAATTTGTCTCTAATGAATTCCAAAGGAGTCTTTGTCAAGTCCAATTGGTCAGCTGAGTGTTGAGAGTAAACACCCAATTTGATGTGAGTATGTTGGATCACTCTACCCTTTTGAGGAACCAATTTACCTTGGAACAACTTCAACAAAGTAGACTTACCAATACCGTTAGGACCGACAAGAGCAACTCTGGAGTCCATATCAATACCAATATCCAAATGTTCATACAAGTTGTCTTCTTCCTTGCCGGAGTAGGAGAAGGACATGTCGTCGAAGGCCAAAACTGGAGGAGGCAACTTCTCAACTTCTGGGAATCTGAAGGAGAAAACCTTGTCAGGAACAACCGGTTGGATCAAACCATCGGCCTCCATCTTGTCCAAAATCTTTTGTCTGGACTTGGCTTGCTTGACCAAGTTCGCATAAGTACCAGCCGATGCAATAAACTTCTTGATATGGGCAATTTCTTCTTGCTGCTTGTTGTATTGCTTCATTTGGTTGGTCTCCAATTCGGCTCTGGTCTTGACATACGAGTCGTAGTTACCACCGTATTGGGTGAGTGTCTTCATTCTCATGTCGATCATGTTGGTACAAACACCGTTCAAGAAATCTTGAGAGTGGGAAACCAAAATCAAAGTTCTGTCCCATCTCTTCAAGTACTCTTCCAACCAAACACAGGCGGCCAAATCCAAGTGCGCAGTAGGGTCATCCAAAAGCAACAAAGTTGGCTTGACGAACAAAGCCTTTGCCAAAGCAACACGCATTTTCCATCCACCAGACATATCCTTTGTTTTCTTGTTGATGGTGACACCGTTGAATCCCAAACCGTTCAAAATCACCGCAGCTCTAGACTCAAAGGTGGATGGGTCCATGCTGTCGATTCTTTCATACAATCCTTCCAATGCTGGGTTCTCTGGGCCATCCTTAACGATAATATCTTCGACGAGATCTTCAACTCTCTTCAATTCGGCCTCAGCTTCCTTGACAACGTATTCCAAAGCTGAATATTCAGAAGGTTCGGCAGGCTCGTTCAACAAGTAAATATCAATTTGCTCAGGGATTGGGAATTCTCTGGCGGCAAGCGATTTCAACAACGTTGATTTTCCGCATCCATTCTCTCCCAACAAACCGTATCTTCTACCGTAGTTCAACTCCAATGTGGAATCTTGGATCAATACCTTACCGTGGAACAACAAGGAAAGGGAGTTGATCTTGATATCTCTGGAAGTCTCCAAGGACTCCAAGACACCAGTGGTGACTCTGTCTGACAATCCGTGCTCATCAGTTTGTGTCTTCAATTTTGCAATTTGGGCAGCAACGTCATCAACATCTTTTTCTTCTGCTTCCTTTGCTGCTTGCTTCTTGGTCTTCTTAGTAGTCTTACCAGCAGCAGCCTTGGCGGCTTCTCTTTCGAGACGCTTCTGTTCTCTTTTAGCCTTAGATGATGAAATAGACATGGTGTGTTCTTTCCTAAAAGAAGAGATGGAGGCCTTCAAAAAAAGATACTGGATACCGGCGGCCCTAGAAGCATCGAGAAATTTTCATCTATGTGCAGGTCGGTCATTTCAGTATGGCGTTATCTCTTCTTTTGTTTTCGCTCATACTTGGTTGGTTCGATGCCAAGTTGAAACTGAGCGCTAATGGTGATAGAGATTTCGATAGTAGAATTTCTTTGGCCGTCCTAAAAATAATGCCCTGTAGTAATTGCTATCCCATCATACAAATTAATATGCAATGCTCAGCAATTTACATTATCTTGTCACGTGATGGTGGAAAGGAATTTAATTTTTTCCAAGCACGATTTCTGGCTCTAGTGATTAAACTGAGGCACGTGACTAATTATCACATGGTAGAATAAACACCTCCCAATTGAAACCTGTGCATTATCATTGGGCACAATGGGAAATTTTCAACTGATACAATGTGGAAACATATGAAGAGGAAAAAAAAATACAAAAAGAATGGGGCGAGCTGGGAATTGAACCCAGGGCCTCTCGCATATTTGTATAGTCAGTTTGGTGAGCCAAACCGTCGCCCAAAGCGAGAATCATACCACTAGACCACACGCCCGTTCTTGTCTTAGTAAGCCTTAATTCAAAGTAGTTAGCTACAATAAGACGCGCCTCAGAAAAACTAAAAAATGGGGCGAGCTGGGAATTGAACCCAGGGCCTCTCGCATGCTTGATAATGTCAATTCGGTGTACCGAAGAGTCGCCCAAAGCGAGAATCATACCACTAGACCACACGCCCTTGCTTGTGGTGCAAAAGATGCAAAGTACATGGTAGAGCAGGGTGATATTATGAGCCAAAATGTATCTGGCAAACATGAAACAACCCTTCTCACAATATCTAGAATTTTACAGCTGCTTAACAATTTGAGGTACTCAAAAACAAATTATAACAAACTTTTCCTCGGAAATGGCGTAACAAGTAGAGTCTTCAATCACTACCAAATCTCTTCTCATTTTTCGGACTGCATGTAGTGTGGCGTACATTCTCATCGCGAGAATAATTTCATTATAATTTCATCGCGAGAAGTATTTTCTGTATAAAATCGCCTTCATTTGAAACATGTCAGGAGTCTATAGCCAGGTGGATGCCAGCTGCAGCTTCCTTGCTAATGTTATTTCCAAAAACGGCAGAAACGAGGTACAAATCTATCCTTTTTCCTCGCAAAATGGCACCATAATCGATGAATCATTGATCAAAAGACATGAGCTTCAGCTGGACCAAATTGTGTCCTGTGTCGGATGGTTCAATGACAGAAGTCACGTTAAAACGCCTAAGAAAGGTTCCAAAAGAAAAATGGGTGACCAAAATGGAGCTAACTCCAATGGAAGCTCTGGCCCTAGCAGTCTTTTAGCAGTTGCATTTGAAACAGGAGAAGTGTGGGTTTATTCGCCATTGGGAGACAAAGCGATGGCCAAAACGACGGGCTTAGAGAAGATCGTTTCCTTGTGCCGTTCTGCCAACGAAAACAACATATGGGCACTTACTGAAACTGCATCCTTATTAGAAATCCACGCCTTAGAAGGGAAGGTGATCAAGACAGTCAAATTCGCTAAAAAGGATCCTGAAGTGACCCTCGTTAGTCCCTGCCCTTATAATAGCAAAAAACTTGGTGGCTCCGCGCAAAACGTACTTTTGGCATCTACCCAGTTGTATGTGGTGGACGGTGCCAAGTCTACCAGAAATGTTGCTGCCAAGTTCGGTCCAACAAAAGAAGACGCCGGCTCAATTGCCTTTGTGCTGTCGGTTTTTGAGGACCAGCACGGAGTGGTGGTAGCAAGAGACTTATCTGGATGTCTCTCTTTGTACGACTTGTCAGAACCAGCCGCAGCGCATCAGAATTTGCAATGCAAGGGTTCAAACATTACCCGTGTGGCAACATTGTCTCCTGATACGGTCGTTGCATTTTCCGAGTATGGAGCTGAATTATTCCATGCGGAAGAAAACAGCGCTTCTAAGTCTGATTCAGTCACAAAACCATTTGCATACATCCAAACAGACCACGAGAAAATACATTTTGAAAACTTGGTTTCTACCAAGGCGAACGGTATTGTTGGTGTCTGGTACGACTACAATCAACCAAAGTTTATTACGGTATCACGTGATACTGCTGAATGTTCAGGCAAGGTGAAAGTGTCCATCGAACACAACAAGGAACCGGCGGCAGATGAGAGTCCAGATAGTCCGGATATTACTTTCGCAGCAATGGAAGCTACAGAGATTGTCAATGTAGGACCTCCGGCTCTCTTTGACCGTTTATCCTCATTGTTAACTGCCAATAAAATCCTGAAAAAAGAAGTAATTAAGTTGTGTTCTAGCAACGACAATGAAGACAACATTAAGGACACAATTAGACTCTTTTCACAGTCGGAAAAGTGCTCTTACTTGGTTGAAAACCTTTTTGAAATTGTGAGCTATAAGGTGGCCAACGACCCCAGCAAAAAGTCATCGCTCTCTATTTGGCTCAAGTGGCTCTTATTAGCACACGGCGGATACATTTCCAAACAGGAAAAGCTTGAAGGAAGCTTGCGGCTGTTGCAGAGCAGTCTTGATGACGGCATGAAAATGATGGCTAAGCTTTTGGCATTACAAGGCCGGTTGCAATTGTTGAAATCGCAGGCAGAACTTCGAAATGGTATCCACGGCCAAAACGGCGCAGAGGACAGCGAGAACGAGGACGAGTTCGAGGAATTCAACAAAAGCTTCAATAGTACTGCTAACATCGAGGAATCGATAGTTTACGCCAACGGAGAAAACGACGACGAATTCGATAGCATAAACCACGACGCGACCAATACTCTTGTCGCCGAGGATGAGAACGGTGACGAGGAAGAGAACGAGGATGAGGCCAAGCATATAGTCCATACGCAATAGAGACGACCTAATTGACGACCGTGTAGTGTGTGAAGGCGACATAAGAGATCCTCTTTGAGTGGCATTGGGGATCTTGCTTTTGGTTTTGCCTGGTGAAGAGGAGTATTGTATAAGATGGGCGCTTACATAAGCACCTGGCTCAGTGCCATTGACTCATGTGAGGCATTGATCAACGCCGAGGAGATATTTCCGGCAATATCGGACTTAGCACCTTAGATGCAATTCCAGCACCTTGGAGACGGTTCCAACGTCATCCATCGCCATTCTGGCGTACTGCGGTCTTGAACGTCGAAACCCGATTCTGTTACTGGACCTTCTAACGCGCGCTGATAAGAAACCAATCTTAGTACCAGCTCCTCATACAATGGCAGAAAAACTCTACATCTCGTACAATATTGTCCATAAGCTTTGTAAAAAAGCAGCCGAGGAGATCAAGGCAAAGGGTATCCGTATTGATCTCATCATAGCAATTGGTGGTGGAGGGTTTATTCCGGCGAGAATTCTCCGGTCATTTCTCAAGGATGGAAAGGGCAATATTCCCATTCAGGCCATCGGTTTGTCTCTTTACGAGGACATGGGACTTGGCTCAGCAGACACTATTGGTAAGGAGGTTATTCGGACGCAGTGGCTTGATTTTGGTAACTTGAAGATGAACTCACTTCTAGGTAAAAACGTGATTATCGTCGACGAGGTGGACGATACAAGAACTACGCTTCACTATGCAGTGACTGAATTACAAAGGGATGTGAATAAGGTAGTGCAAGAAACTCCCGGGGCTGCTGCGTCGACGTTTCTGGTCTTTGTCCTCCATAACAAGAAGAAGAAGAAAAAGGCCCAGCTTCCAGCGAACATCACGGAAACCGGTCGTTATTTTGTAGGCGAGGAGGTCGACGATGTCTGGATTGCCTACCCATGGGATGCAGAAGACATTGATGTGCATACTGAAATGGCTAAGAAGCAAGGAAATTACTAGCTGTGACGATTTCGAGAAGATCTAGACCATGAGCTAACCATGAAGAGGGGAATGAGAATTGAAAATTCGCTTACTAAACAGGTTTGTTAGCCACTATATTTCCGAACAGGATATTTATTCGCTCACAAAATGAGAAAAACAATCATATGGCTTCATTCCAGTACGCTGAACATTGTAGTCTAGCTATATGTGTCACGTGAGATTGTCCACGTGACATCAGTTGACTCATGAGGTGTATACGTGAATATGGATACGAGGGGCGAGAGAACTGGTTACGAAGGGCCAGATGGCTGGTTTCGAAGGGCCAGAGGACTGGATACTTTTTGAGATTACTCAGATTCAAGACTTGGAATTACGTAGACAGAGTACTGACCTTTGGATCATTAACAAAGGTATGTTCTGGTGTGCATATAGTTGCCCTTGGGTACTAAAGAACAAAGTAATCGACGGATGAATGCCACTTTCTTTCCATCCTAGTCTTAGAATTCTATTCAGATTGATAGGACTTGAATTTTTGAGTGCAACATATATGCATTTTTTTTTTTTTTTGTATTCTTCATTTGACTTCTATGGATGCGAATGACCATCTCCATAGAAAGCAGAACAAAGACTATAACCCACATTCTGACAAAAAAAAAAAAAAAAAAAGAGATATGTCTTCTTGATGTAAGTCTCGATGTACCACAGACTCTCTTTCTCTGTTTTTACAGCTTTCTGAATTTAACGGCCTCTTTTAGTTTTTTTCTGTGATGCCGTCGTAACTGTCTCACACTCAATTTGCACATGCACTAGCCACAATCAGCCAAAAGTATAAACCGGAAACAAAAAAAAATTTCCAACACTACAACAACCATATGTAAACACTTACAACTACCTACTATTATTTTCAGCCCAGTCCCCCTTTCTCCGTCTTCACCTTCGGCCCCATTGCCTGTATCTCTCGTCCTACATATGCCGTTAACTAGGCCCAAAAAAATCTGCGCACTCCTACTCTTCTTCTGTCAAGATCCCGTGGTCTCCTGTCGTTGTATCCGAGTTCAATGGACGCCACATCTCTCCTTCAGTGCTTCTCCGGCACTCTTGAAGCATCGCAGCAAATCCGTGAGCAGGCAGAAGCTCAGCTTCGGCAGTTTGCTCTTGCTCCTGGCTTTTTGGGCGCGTGTTTAGACATCATCGCATCTTCTGAGGCACCAGAAGGCGTCCGTAAGGCGGCTGCCGTTTACTTTAAAAACAAGATTGTTCGTGACTGGAGTGGTACTAGCGGCAAGATTGATGACGGCGAAAAACCCGTGATCAAGGACAGGTTGGTTCC
The DNA here is from genome assembly GCA_030574075.1 of Clavispora opuntiae. Lineage (NCBI taxonomy): Eukaryota > Fungi > Ascomycota > Pichiomycetes > Serinales > Metschnikowiaceae > Clavispora > Clavispora opuntiae. The sequence continues at coordinate 58,488 of JAJMEJ010000018.1, read as the reverse complement.
TGTGTTGGCGCTGGTGGATCATGCCACAAAACAGCAGTTGATTCCCGTCTTGCGGGTTCTTGTCAGCTACGAATATCCTTCTCAGTGGCCAGGTTTACTCCAGCAAACTGGCGATTTGTTGCAAAAGCAAGATGGGACCTCTTCCATGTATACAGGTGTGTTGTGTTTTGCAGAAATCTGTCGGAGCTACCGATGGGTGTTTAACCAGGAAAGAGAAGCTGAATTGGACCCAATCATTTCTCAGGTGTTTCCTCATTTGCTCAATGTAGGAAATGCTATTTTGGCGTCTGAAATCTCCGAGGTGACTGCGGAGATTTTGAAGCTCATATTGAAGACGTATAAGTTTGTCACTTTCTACGACTTGCCCCGCGTTCTTCAAACAAAAGAAGCTTTGGTTGCATGGGGCCAATTCCATTGTCTGGTGGTCAACGTTGAACCTCCTACTTATGTTCTTTCCCCTTCACTTTCTGAGCTGGAGCGTACACAAACCCAGATCGCTAAGTGCTACAAATGGGCTGTGGCTAATATGGAGCTTTTGTTCCGCAGATACGCCTCCAAAGATTTGTCTTCAAAGAAAAAGTATGACGCTTATCGGGAGATGTTTGTTGCCGAGTTTGTGCCACATTTGATGACAGTTTACTTGTCGCTTATCGAAAAGTGGTGTGGTGGTAATAGGTGGCTCAGTGCTACTGCCATCTACCATTTGCTTGAGTTTATGAGCCACAGTGTCACGCAGAAAGACTCATGGCGCTTGATTCAGCCTTATTACGAGAATCTTGTCGCCCACTTGATATACCCGTTGTTGTGCCCCACACAGGATACCTTGGAATTGTTTGAAACCGATCCAAATGATTACATTAATTCAAAATTAGACAACTTTGATGACTCTGAACCGGATATTGCCGCCTTAGGGTTACTAGTCACTCTAGTCACAAAGAGAAAAAAGACTACCCTAGAACCTGTGGTGACATTCGCATATAATCAATTGACTAGCTTGAGAGGCCAACCAGAGGACTTGGAAGTGGCCAAGAAAAAGGACGGAGCTTTGCGTTTGATTGCCGGTATATCCCATTTTTTGACATCTCAAAATTCCCCTTATGCTCCGCAAATGGAGAAGTTTTTGTCTGAATTGGTGTTACCTAATCTCAACTCCCAGTTTGAATTCTTACAGGCTAGAACTTTGGACGTATGCTCGAAATTTTCAGATTTACAACTCAAAGATCCTCAGGCCATGTCTACCCTCTTCAATGGAATTCTTAAGCCATTTACAACCGAGGGTGCCAGCACATCGTTGCCGGTTGTTCTCCAAAGTGCATTAGGTATTCAAGCTTACATTCACAATACCCAATTTCGGGAAATCTTGGCTGCCATCATTTTGCCAACCATGTCCAAACTTTTAGAACTTTCTAATGAGATTGATAATGATGCAGTTTCGATGGTAATGCAAGAGTGTGTGGAGATGTTTTCCGAGCAATTACAACCATTTGGTGTGGACTTGATGGCCAATTTGGTTCAACAATTTTTGAGGCTTGCTGTAGAAGTTAATGAGGCCTCAAATGTTAATGTGGAAGATATTGAAAACGACTTTGTTGACCTGTCGGATAAAACCATGGCAGCTGTTGGTTTGTTGAACACGATGATTACTGTTCTCCTATCCTTTGAGAACTCTAAGGAAATATGCATAAAATTGGAGGAAACTTTTTCTCCAGTTATCGATTACGTTTTGCTCAACGAAATGGATGATTTCTTTGCTGAAATTGGAGAATTGATTGAAAATTCCATCTTTTTATTGCGCGATGTGAGTCCGTTAATGTGGAAACATTTTTCACAATTGGCAAACTCATTCACCCAGGGAATGGCTTTGATGTACATTGAAGAGCTTTCTCAGTGTTTGAAGAACTATATGGTTTTTGGTAAGGAAACGTTGACGAATAATCCGGAACTTATTTCAAAGTTCGTGACTGTCATTTCGTTCATTATGGACGGTGAGGATGGTTGCAATGACTACAATGATATTGTTCTTTCATGCGAGCTTTCTCAAACGTTAGTTCTTTCCTTGCGTCAAAATGCTGGAGCTATCATCCCGGAACTCGCCAAAAAAATAATGCCAGTTCTCGCTTCTAATCTGAAGGACTCCCTGCATGTCACCAACAATGCTTTGATGGTTGGTCTGGTCAATTTCGTGACATCATGCATGGTTCACGACACCAAAGCAACTTTAGCACTTTTGCAACAACAGTCATACTTGAAGCCATTTTTTGAGCAATGGTTTGCATTGATTCCTCTTTTAAAGAGAGTTTATGACATAAAATTGTCAATTCTTGCCCTCATTAGCTTGGCTAATGATCCAGCGGCTGAAGAGGTGATGAAGTTTGTCGGTACAGCTGTTGGGCCAAAGCTCGCAATCTTATTCAAGGAGTTACCCACAGCAATCAAGAACTTTGAAAAGCAAAGAATTGCATTTGGCGAAGCGGACATTGATTTCGATCATGTATCAGATAAGTTTGGCGAAATTCATGATGACCTCGACGATGACGATTCTGACAGCTTGCACTCGAATGGTGAACTCGACGAAAAGAGCACGAACGAGTACTTGGAGTTTTTGAAGCAGGAGAATAACAAACTCACGGGCTCTGGATTCACTGAAGAGGAGGAGGCAGTTTTTGAGGATCCATTGGCAACAACGCCGTTAGACACTGTCAACACTTTCTTGATTTTCAAGGACTTTTGTGCAAATTTGGAAGCAAACAATTTACCAACGTATCACCTACTTTTCGACCATGTTTCAGACGAAGATAGATTGGTATTCCGTGATATTCTTGAAATGACCCAAACTGAACAATAGGGCATGTAGAAGAAGGAAAGAAGAGAAAGAAAGAAGACTACAAGAATAAAAAAATATGAAAGAGTACCTCTCTTTTATATACTTGAGTAGCAGAAGGTGTATATAGATTTTATTTTGCATTTCATAAATTTGGTTAGTAAGCGACTACTAACACGGATTGTCAACAAAACCTTAGATGAAGTAACTTTTCCATAATACTCCCTCAAGGTCTTGCATCTCAGATTCGTTAAAGACTTTGCTGTCAACATGCCATGTGTCTTGTCTAGTCTTTTTGAATTTTCCCAATGTGTCCTTTGCACAGCGTCCGACAATTCCGGGAATTCCAGAAGCATTCTTTGACAAAATACTCAATATCTCGGGGATCCATCTAGGCGGTGGTGAAACAAAAGAAAAGGCATGTACCAACGCACCTAATCCAAGGGTGGCAGCGTGCAAGGTGATGTTGTCATTAGTAGATATGTTCTTAAAGCCAGTTTTCTTGTACTTTCTTCTGATAGTGTTCAAATCCTTCGAGTACAATTGTTTATAATAGTTCACGATGCTTTCAATGTCTCTTGGTGGGGACACATGAATCAATCCGGATAATGTCGTCGCGGCAGCTTCTCGGATTTCTAAATTCTTATGGTACATCATAGTATTTGAAAGGGATAATATGCGTCTTTTTTGGGATTGGCTCAACTTGAATAGATTCTTGAAGTAGATGGTCTCGGTAAACTCCCCAAGAATAATCGACTGTACAACGTTAAGATTTTGCTTGCTATATTTCTCGAGCATCAATACAATTCTCTCAAGATTAGTTTCATTAAATGTGATTTGTGACACCTTCTTGAAGGCACTGAGTGGTTCAATACTTCCAAGTTGACATACTTCCTTCATGCTAGTAAGATGAAGCAAGAAAGGGACGATGTACTCATCAACCAAGTCTTGATATTGTACGGCAATACTTGTGTTCAATGATTGTTTCAACCAACACAAGACCGTGGTGGCGGTGTGGATGTACTTTGAGTTCAAAATGTTCTGTGTCAGTTGATCCTTCACTTCAAGTCTCAAATTTTCGATCTCCTCAAAAAGACTTGGGATGCGGTCAAAAAGAAGCTTGCTTCGGTTCAATTTATATAACATGAATCGCTCATCATGACACGCCTTCAAAAAAGCTTCACTGGAAGCGAAAGAATCCTCATAAATTGCGAAACATGAGATCGCAATCAACGAACCAATCTGTTCCCGAATGGCTTGATGACGATTGCTGATGTTCTCGAAGCAAAAATCTAACGTTTCTTCAGTATAAGGATACGCCCACGTGATAGAAGTAATAAACGAACGGATGTAACTTATCCTGTTAGCTTCAATCACTGTTGAGTCTGCTGCTTCATCGATAGAAAATTTGAGTAGTGCCTCGGAGATTAATGGGAATCTTCTGCAATCAACATGAGCGGGGATCCACCACGCGAAAATATTCCAAACATGTTTGGTGTCAGATGTTAAGTCATTCTCAAGGAGGTTTGTTAAAAACTTTGTCAAGAAATTGTCTCTCATTTCAATGAATGAAGGGTTCAAATACTTTGAAGCAAGCAAAATTCCAGAGATTAATTCACAAACGACAATATGCGAACTCTTTTCCGTTCTTTCATAAACCTTTTCAATTATTTCCAATAATTGCTCAAATTTAAAATGTTCAATATAACCATTGGACATCAAAAGAACAATGGTGGTGGTAGCAAACACGTCAGTTCCTTGAAAAGCAGAGTTGGCGTCGTTGTCTGCTATCCACAAATTCACAGTATCAAGGAACCATTGCGGGGAAACACGAGAAGAAAACTCCTTGACAGCGAACGTGTCAATCTCTTTCAAATTCATTTCATAGCACGGCTTATTGGCTACTACCAACATCTGATCGTCCCAAAAGAGCCACCCCGAATTTACCTTGTGATCAATAAAATATTCTGGATGTTCCAAGTTTTTTAATTCCTTCTTCCATGCGTCAAAATAGGAAACCCCATTTTTGGGTGATGTGTCAATGACTTTGTAATCCTTCATGACATAACCAACATCGTAAATGTTAGAAATATTGTACTCGTAGGCACTCAAATTGTACAATTTGGTAAGCAATTTTGTAATTCCTTTGAGTGCTAAACGAGAAACAATTGGGTGATCCGAAGAAGAAGCAGTGGTAAGTATACGGAATACTTCAGTATTGGTAGGCATTTCGTAATCAGTCTGTAAATCAGTCAAAAAGGCAAGACTTAAAGTACTTGTCTTCCAATGTGACACTTGCTTCTCATGACCAATGACAGCGTTCTCGATTCTTGTGAGCTTCTCGATATAGATCGATCTCTTCTTCTCTTTTGCAAATTTCACTGCCTTTATCTCTAGGTCAATGAACTCATCAGGAGGTCTGATGGCATCAACTAATGTATCATCAATCAAGCAGACTGTACTTGGAGGATTTATGGAGCCGGTCAAGTTTTTGAAAAGCTTCTGAGCTAACTCGTTGACTTCAATTTTGTCCACTGAAAAACAAGCAAGAAGAATCTCAATATACTTCTGTAAATTGAAGTAATCGCTGTGGATTTTATTCCTGATTCTCTTCAATTCAAAAATACTCAAACCACTTTCAATTTTTTTATGATCGTTTTCTTCCAATGATTTGAAAATATGACGCAAAACTGAACGGATAATAACATTGTATGAGCCGTTCACCCTCTTCATAGCATCCGTTAAAGTAGACTGAGCAGGATCAGCAACAGCGATATATGTTGAACATGAGAGTTTCACCATGTCCTCGATAAGAAGTTTATCAAGGCTCGTCATTGTTCTGGATGTAGAATGTAAAGCCACACGCATCAGATGATACGACTCAATACGAGCACCCATTGCAATTCTTGTGAACGGTTTGCGAACTCTGTTGACTTTTTGAAGTTCACTCACATAACTGAATGAGATCTTAGCATGGGTGTGGTCCAAGACCCGTTCACGACCAACGTCTGCAAACCAAATATTAAGAACGTAAAGCAAATGCTTGAATAACTTTGTGTTATCACTGAGGTGCGTTTGCATGAATTTACAAACAAAGTGCAAACTCTTTCCAACCAAATGCCTCATACGATGAAGCTGGATATAGAGCACGTTCGACCGTCTTGCTTCAATATCATCTCCGAAATAGTATTTGCTTGTGTAAAGTTTTCTTTCTCTAAAAGTGATAGCGGGGTTCATAGAGGACATGTTTATGCCTCCCAACAGTGGACTGGCTCTCGCAGAAGCATCATGTGGAGATTCAGATTTTGTCAATAAATCGAGTTCAGGATGCTTAAAGGATGGTTCTTTATCATCCATGCTTTCATCGGAGCGTGACTTTTGAGGATGCAAGTATTCAAAGATGTCACCCTCAGGAATATCCGTTAGGTCAATGTTTTCAAAATCAATAAAGTCATCACTACCAATATTCTCTGCAATTTTTTGGAGATTTTCGTGGATGTTCTCTAGTCTAAATTCAGTGTCCAATTCTCTCGACGCTTTCATGTCCCTGATTTGCGCCAAGAGCTTTAAACGGTGCTGAATGGACTCCAGTTTGTGGTCACTTAATTTAGGAATATCTTCATCGAATGAGGGATCCAATAAATACGAAATACCACTAATTCCATAAGCCAAATACAAAAAGTTTCCACGAAGCTCATCCGTTAAATCAAGCGGAATATTCGTATTTGCTGTATTGCAAGAGATCTTCTTCATCACTGACAGAATATTGGAAAGTGCTCTTGAAGTGTGCTCTTTAAAAGTTGCAGCAGCAAATTCCACGTCCTTTTCACCGGGTATAAACCATTTGAAAGAAAGATTTTGCTTTGAAAAACGGTATTCATCATATTGAAAACCGCCCCAGCATTTTTCATCAATCACGCCGTTTTTCTCGAAGTCTGCGTTTATCAAACGGTTTTCTTCAAGTCTGATTTTGGTTGCTCCTTGAAGCATTTGGTTTAAAAGATATGTGCTAGCAAAAATGGTTGTGCCCTTAACGTTATCCATTAGAAAAAAGGATAATTCAGATAGCGCAGCACCAAGTTCAACGATATACCGACCAGCATTTTCAACACATTCGTTCAAAATGATAAGATTCCAGTATAGAGTTTGGTCGAGAGGAGCAATATCAACTCCACTTCTGGCCTTACCAGCACCATTCTCAGACACATCCTCTTTGATTCGATCAATCAATAGAGGTGCAAATGTCTTAAAGAATTGTGGGTCTCTCTTTATGATCGCACCGCACGTCTCAGCGAAGACGTCAGCACAAGTGTGAATGGTATTTTCGAGAACAAACTTGATAAATTGATCCCGGAAACTATTGAAAATATCATCCGACATTGCTTCAATAACAATGAACAAGAACTTAGGAAGACAGTCACATAAATCTTTTTCGATACCATTACTTTTGGAAGGATCAGGGATATTCTCTAATAATGTAAAGATTTGGTTAGCAAATGATTTCATTAATTGCTTGAAAGCACTGGTGGAAGATTTGAGAGCTTCAATCTCAAGTTCAGGTGTGATAATGAATTCTTCTACATCATTCGTTGCCTTATTATAAAGCTTTGAACTGAGATATGCAAGCTGCAGAGAAGTGAAATCCATTGCAAGAGCGGGATCGCCGTAACCAGCCGTCAAGTCATAAATCGGGACAAAGTTTGCCATTGTAGCAAACGCATTCAACGTATGCATTGTCTTGCTAAGATCGTTGGAGTCAATGCCGGGAAGAGCCATAGAAAATATGCGCACAAGATGAACCCTGAAGACAGGAGTAGATGCAATGTGACGAGTTAATTCCTCCAAACAGCGTAAAGCAGATACAACTCGATGAGTCGAAATCACCCCTTCCAAGGACTCGTATATGTCAAGCAAAATGTACTCGAGAGTCAAGTTTGGATTTAAATGTGCCAACAAATTTAAACTCTCAAAATAATCCTCTGCTGAGCTATTACGCTTTGACTGAAGGCCAGTACGAACAATTGGTAACAAGCTCTGTACGAATCGGTCAACAATCTCTCGCAGAAGCTTATGTTCGCTTGGAAGTTCGTACAAATCGCCTCCTGGTTGATTTTCCAAATTGTAACGCTTGTGCATCTGATACAAGAGACTCAAAACAAGCTTGGAAATCGGACGAGACCAATCACCACTGTTAGACGGATGAACATAACTCTCGATGGCATTAAACAAAGTGTCAAGCTGATCCATTATGCCATCAACTGAATCAGCATATTTTGGACTCAATGAGAAGATAATGCAACTGGAAAATCCATGAAAGAACTTTGCTTTCAAGGATGCAAACTTTTCAACATTAATACTTAAACTGTTGATGAGCGAATTGATAAGGTAAACAAATTGCTCTTTAGAAAAAATACCAAAAGTGCCCCATTCTGCAGCTGCTGAAGGAGTGCGTGCAACATGCTTAGAAAATCCCATAGACATTGCACCCATACGAGCTGATAGATGAGATTCTATACCTGAACTTTTGCACAATTTATCCCATATGGCAAAAAGCGCCTGTAGATAATGCCGAGCGTCTTCTTGTTTAGGGAGCATAGTTTGGCTCACTATCAGATTCTCCTCCATATTAGTGTCTTCAGAGCTCTTGATTAATTCAAAAAATCTGATTGGCATCAAAACCAAAGTCGATAAAACTAACGAAGCATTTGGCACAGACATGCGCGAGGTCAATTGCTTGAATATTTCAGGAACAACGCCATCTTCAAAAAAATTTGACGCCCTCTCAGAGAGCCGAAGAAGAAGACCCAACTCTTTACGTTCAGTGACTTCTGCGGCAGCTTCAGGACCAGGAAAATGTGCAGAGATCTCACGTGCTAAAGGTTGCCATGGCAATTGCAAACGGTCATGCAAAACCTCTTCTTGAGAAGTAAGAGCATCAAAAGCACGCACGTACATCTTCAAATTTAGATGTTGCCCCCGACACGTACAGATAGCGTAGTACACTTTTGCAAGCGCTACTCGCAACAGTACAGGCATGTCATATTTCATTTTGAGCCACACCATGAGTTCGTGAGTCCAAATTCGTACGCCAACAACGGCCGCACTTTTGGGTGACTTTTTGTGTTGTGTAGTCGAATCAGGAGGGGCAGAAGCATCACCAGAATCTGCTTCAAGGTCATCAAATCCTTCATCGTCTTCGTCGTCCCAATCGCTATCCCCGTCACTGCCGCTGTCATCTGGAGCATCATTTACCACTGCGTCATCAGCATCGGCATTCATTTCAAACAACGTCGTATCCAAAGCCAAGTCAATGTCTCGCAACCCAGGCACGTTCTTCAACAGCGCCAAGTCCTTTGCACTAATAGCAAGAGCACCTTGAATATCAGCACTTTTTACCGCAATATACAAATGTGCCACGATATGACTGAGAAAGCGTGCTCTCTCCTGCGGACTTTCAACCGCGTACGGAAGCAATTCAGGTAGGTCTAGTGATCTAGGACGAGCACGTGCAAAAAAGCGACTCTCTGGGTCCAAGCTGGCCTGTTTCCACTCGGAAACATCTTCGGGATAATCAAGATTGTACTGCGTTTCACGAGAACATGCAATTGTGCCGTAAGAAGGTCGCCGAAGATTCGATGGTGGCGCTGATGCCAGTGGGCCTGGTAGTGTAGTCTGCAATAAGTTGGCTCCATGTTCTGTAGAAGCCAATGGCAGCCCCACACGCACATTGTTCCCATGGCCAGTATACCGAGGAACAGGTGCCTTCACCTTGTAATTCCGATTTGGTGTGGACATATGGGCGTTAGTAAGTACAAATGGGTGCGATGGTAGCACCTAAAAGGTGGAGCTTGTTGATGGTGCACGGGTGTAAAGAGGGAGATGTTCTCTTCTTTCGGGTGTAAATGTCATGACCCCCCGCGCACCCAGTCCCTTTAATAATGTGAAGGCTGCAAAAACGAATCCTCCCGTATATAAAGCGATACCAACGCTTAAAGTTTGGAAAGAACCGTCGTATTACACTCCATTTTTTTCTAGAATGTTGTAAGCTCTGCTGGCCATGCTTCATGTGAAAACCTCTCTTTCTGACCGTTATCGGCTTGTTTAGGTTTTAGGTTTATAGTCGCAGGCAGCTGTTTAACACGAAAGGCTCGGAGGTCGGGAATCAAATAGAGGCTTGAAGTTTTAGAACAGAATACTTGCACGTATTTTGGGGTGTTTGATATGAAAATCCTGGACAGACACCTATTTGTTTGTTGCTATCTTGGGATCTAGCTTGATGTTGTTTTGTACAATTTTGGTTATATTACAGGTATCTTCAGGCAATTTTGGTGTTTATAGAGGTATGGTGGTGACCCGTTTATGGTTATTGAGGTCTAGCCCTATAACTGAATTCTTTTTTGGTACTCTGTCTGAAGACTATTTACCTTATACTCTTACAAGGGGTTTCTGTTGTCTGTGGTACGAATGTGTTCCTAGGCTGCTTTTTTTCTATTTACGTTTTGTTTGCCATTGCCCCCTACTCGTTTTTTGCTCATATTCATGTGTGATTAAAGGGTCCAATAATGACGCCTTTCTTGCAGCGCAATTCGCGCAATCTCTTATGCTCAGTCACCTCGGTGAACATTAAAAGGTTTGTTACTCCTTTGATGCAAATATAGGCTAATGCGTTGGGGAGGCAGAGTCTATGCGATGGGTTTCCTTTGGAACAAAGACAATTGTGACAAACGCAGCCTTACCACTAACAATAGAAGCTTGTATTATAGTTTTACTTGCTTCACTGCGCAGAAATGATTGGGTTGGCGAACATAAAACCACCTCAGCCGATTCATGACAAAGGTGTGTTTACCCTAGTTTCTTTTTCTTTTTCCTTTTTTTTTTTTTTTTGTTTATTTGCTTTCGTACGTGAAAATGGCCTGTCTTTGCTGCAGCTCTTTTTCGGCTAACCCTACAAGGTTCAATTGTTATGCAGTCTCGTGCATGCTTATTGTTTTGTCTGAATGCATTAAAATTGCTGTGGAGCGAACTTAGATACGTTTGAAGAAAATAAATAAACAAAAAAAAAAAAAAAGACTGCTATTGACAAACTGAATACGAACCCTGCTTTGAGTTATTGGGTAATTCTCCGTGTCCGCGTGGGGCTAAGGGAGGACCATGCATGCTGGCAAGAATCATCATTTTTCAGCCATTTCTATCATTTGCTGAACTTGCTGGCGGCAAAGATCTTTCAAATCCTCCACATCTGCTTGGAGTTCCGCTACGCGCTCAGATTTCTCGCCAATAACTTCCAAAAGTGTCTCTTCCTTTTTATTTTTCTCTTCTAACTCTGCAGTGAGTTTAGCAATTGCTTGCTGGAGAGTTTGTACCTGAGAATCAAGCTCAAATTTATCAGCAATCTCTTTCTGTGCTTGAATCTTATCTCTTCCAAGCTCTTCATTTTCCTCTTTGATACTGGCAAGCTCCATTTCAAGGCGGCGGATACTGGCACTCATCTTGTTGAGAAGCCGAATATTGCTGTTACCGCTCGCAAATGTTGGTAATGTAGGAGTTCCAGCTTTGCTTGAGTCACCTCCAGTTGTAGCATCAGAATGCTCGAAAGTATCGTAATCTTGGGGTAAGGAAGTCGCAGAGAGATCATTATCTATAGGGATTTGCTCATGGGCTCGAAGATAGTCAGCATTTTCGTCCCAAGGTTGAGCAGGCGTTGTTACCAGCGACATAGAGTTGTATGAGAAGTTGCGACTAAACGATCTATTATCGATATTAAGCTGAAGATCGCTCTCTCGGGCCCTCTTCGCTTGTAATCCTGGAATATTCTCTGTTGAGGCAGAAGTGTTTGCTTCCAAAGTTGCTTGTTCTTCGTACTTCTGAATTGTTTCAGTGAGACTTTGAATTTTGAGATCGTAGTTCAGACGGTCGCTGTTGAAAATGGTACCGAGCTCTTTGATTTTGTCTTCTAGCTCTTCATGCTCACTTTCCTTTACCCTAATTTGGAATTTGAGTTCTTCAATCTCTGCGTTGGCCTTCTCCAAACTTGACTTCAATTCTTCAATTTCCCCGACTCTGTCTGCTAATTGATTATTGAGCTTCCGGAGCTCATTTTTGTCCTTAATCTTGTTCTTTTGAAGCATTTCTAACGACGAGGACAACGTCTCGATTTTGTTTAGCATGTTGGACTCGATCGCTTTCCAATTTTCCTGAGACGAAATGTACTGTGCTTGCAAATCACGATGAGAATCAGATAATTGCGAGTATTCTGCAAAGTCAATCTGCTTTTGAGGAACAGAAGTTCCGTTCTCTGATGTTTGACTTTCGTTGTTCTCAGACATTTTCAAAAAGCCTTCATTTTCCAGACGTAAGCTCTCAATTTTGGCCTCCAACCGGAATACTTCTGCACTACTCTCATCTTTGATAGAAACAATCTGTTGGTTGAGCTGTGCTATCAACCTTTCCTTTGCCTCTATGGCAAGAGCCGATTGCTGCTCAAGCATTTGGATACGGATTAAGCTTTCGTTCAATTGTTTCTGTATCTGCTTCTTCTCGTTCATTTCCTTTTCACACAACCGTTGCAGCTCTTTGTACTTTGACTCCCAATTAGAGCTCTTCTCCTTCTCAAGACTCAGTTGTAACTCAGCCACCTTGTGCTGAGACTTTTCAATGGTGGAAAGAAGTTGCTCCACGGACTTAAGCTTGTGTACCTTTAACACATCTTCTATTGCTCCGAGTTTAAGAAGAGCATCCTCATTTTTTTCAGAGTAACTGACCAATGAGGCTTCAAGCTTGGAGTTCTCTTGAACAAGAGTTCTCACCCTCTCATTGAGCTTCAATTCCTTTTTTGACAATGCCTGGCCCTCCTCTAAAAGTTGCTGGATCGTGGATTCTTTCTCTTCCAACTTCTGCTTCCATTCGGCCTCCGAGCCCCGGCTTTGTGCCTGTTTGAGCGTATTGTTTTCTTGTACCAAAGAAGCAATACGGGCATTCAATTGAGAAACTTTTGCCTCAAAATTGGCAGCCAAACTCTTCCCTGAGGCTTCGACATTCGATCCATTCTCCGTATTTGACTCTCGGTTCGGTACTGGAGTTTCCTCCCTTGATGCTTCTGAGACTTTTGCCTCATCTAAAACCTTTTCCACAGGTACTTCGCTGGTGGCCTCTATAGCTGTCAGTGGGTTGTTTCGGTCAGCCTGAGTGGATCTTTTCTTTGCTTTCGCTGCCAACGCTAACCGCTCCTGAAGCGTTAGTCTCTTCTTCTTCGGCTTAGCGGTTTCTGGCTTTGGCTCTGGTGTAGACTCCGGTTGAGGTTCAGTTTGAGGTTCAGGTTGAGGTTCAGGTTGAGGTTCAGGTTGAGGTTCAGGTTGAGGTTCAGGTTGAGGTTCAGATGGGAAGTTACTTTGAGATTCAGCTTGAGGTTCTACTTGTGAGCCAACTTGTGAGTCAACTTGTGAGTCAACTTGTGAGTTAGCTTGTGAGTCAACTTGTGAGTTAGCTTGAGTTTCAGCTTGAGGTACGTCTTCTCCGCTGTCGCCTAAGCGTGTATCAGTTGGCATGGTCTTTGGCTCTGATTCATCATGAACCTGTGCCTCTGAATCATTTTCTCGAGGAGTGGATACAGAATCTTCCTTAGTTGACCCGTCAATGATGCTTGCATGTGGATCAATGATACCGGGCACGGTTTCCATAGTACTTGTTAACTGTTATCTTGAAGTAATAAGCTCTGAACATTTCATGGTTATTCACGTGACATATATTCACGTGTACAGTATTATGCACCAAGCGTGCTACTTGTTATCTGTTCCAGCTGAAAAATTTTCAGAACATTGTGCTTCATTGCACCCTGAAACAAGTCCTCTTTCATGAAACGCCAGACTTTTTCCCCTCCTCATTTCCATCTAACCCATCAACAAGGTATGAGGAAGTCAGTAAATATCTGCTGTCACGTGATCAACCCATATGACGCAGCTACAACATCAAAGGCATGAGGTCGAGACAAACATTGATCGTGCTAGAAATCTCTCTAGATGGTACCGACCATTAAGAGTTCTTACGAATAATATTAGTCCAACTATGGGCTTAGACAGTCATTTTTGTTATATACAGGACATTGTTAACCAGTAAGGAAGAAGTGTTATCAAGATATGAGGACTTACACATCAACTAAACTTTTCTTCCTGTTCCTAAATTATAGGAGAGGAGAATTATGGCATCTTCTACATTTATGGATGCAGATTGTTAACCGTGGACCATTCATTGGCACACATCAGTACAGCCTACGATGCACGTTGCAACTTGTTTGACATTGAATGTGAGAGCTGTGAGATTGTAATACTCCTGCCTTCAAACTCAACACAATGAAGTTAGGCAGTACCGATTTATGGAAAGAAACGCGCAACTTTTGACCGTCTGAGTCACTATGGTAAGGGATGAGTGGGAGCTTGGCAGAGGGAATGCAATTGCCGATCCCATTCATTCAAAAAGTACAACACGATCAGGAGATTTCTATCAGTATAGTAGTCGATCTGCACGTCAAGCTAGGAGTAGTGGTAGAGAAGAAGTGATCTTTTTAAACAAGAAGCCGGATCTAGCTCGCCGACAATCAAGAGGATTGGCGCAGGCGCATTGCGGGATGCACGGAGGCAGAGCTATGTGCGTCGGGAAGGACGAAGAATGGTACAATACGGATGTTTTGCTGCAGGTGAGATCCAGCGTACTACGCATATTACACAAACTATGCATATACTATACATTTTACGCATACTACGCGGTATGGTTCTACATATTGCATGGTGCAGATCAGTGTGGAATTCTGTGCATTACAAGACAAGCAGGGAATACAAGAAAAGACGGAACAATGTCGTCAAGGAGGAACTCGATTCGTATCTGACAAAGGCAAAATTCATTTTTTGCACAGCATGATAAGTTGAAGCATTTGCAAAAGTCTATGACTACCACACTCAATGACCTCATTACAGCAAACTAGTGGATACAGAAAGCCGGGATGCATGTGTTAGCAACTCCCGCATGATAAACCATATGAGGAAATGCTCGCAGGATATGACGGAATTATACTCCCAATGGGGAATGGATGACCTTGACAAATGCCCATCAGTTTTAGACCCTGGACACGTCGATTGGACCGTCATGTTGACAATTCAAAACCCTTGTAGAAATGGAACTAAAAACTGAATTGAAGAAAAAAAACTGACATGCGGAGAATGATAAGCTCGGTGCCTGAACACTAGATTGAAAAATGACAAGCGTGTGATATTGCCAGATCATAAGATTGTCCTCTATTGTTTTCTTCGGCACAATGACATCTTCGAGGAGTCCCAACTAATGTGAGCAACATGCTAAACATTGCATGAGCATGAAAAGCGCAGAGAAGGAGACTATGGCGCTGGAATCCGCCTCAAAGGGCTGTGCACAATGAGTTGAAAGATTCTGGTACGAATGCGAGAGAGACTAATAGTATTCGCAGCAGGAAGCGGCGATTGTCTAAGCAAATGATCATCGGGAGTAGACACACCTGCTCGGCAAGGAAGAACTAAAAGTAAAAACGTCCAAAAATAGGCACAATAGCGGCTAAAGATAGAGACGGCGCGAGACCGGGCAGCAGTGGAGGTGCGGGCAAGGGAGCAAGTGCGGGCAGGTGTAGCTGGCCAGATGTAACTGGGCAGATATGCGTAATTCTTAGTGGTTGTCACGACAATATGACATTTAGATAGATCGGGCTACATTGACAGTAAGGAGTGAGTTTGTATATGCTGAATTCTAGACCAAAAAAAAAAATTATGCTGCGGGGTCACACTGAACGATGGACGCGAGAGGAGGCAATTTCATGGGTACGTGAGCCAGGGACACCAGACGAGGGGGCGCAAAGTTGTAAGTGGGCAGATGGCGCGGAGGGTCGCAACGAACAGGGGGCGACACAGGCAGAGCGGGCGATCCGTAGAGAAACTTCTGTGCGGGTGTCGCCATTCCAGGGGACCACACTTTGGAGGCGCTCATGGGCGACTCACCAGCTCTGCGGGATCCAAAGCGAGGAGGCACCGCTCCCTGAATATTAGGGGTGGTGTTACTCTGGTCTGGTGTGTTCTGCTCAGATGCACCAGGAGAAAGGTGCGTCGGGGTGATCATCTGTGGCGAAGTTGACGCCCTTTCATTCGGCGCTTCTTGCGATGGTGATGTAGGCAAATGTAGCGATCTGTGGACGGACGCGTCAGCGCTGTGTTGGCGAGACTGCGATCGTTCAGTGTTGTGGTTGTCGCGGACTTGGTCGCCCGAGCTGTTGGCAGCCGATTCCCGCGCTCCGTGGCCCCTGTCTTCGGCAGCCGTGGCTGTTGTAGAGCTCTGGCTCGAGCCGCCCGAAGCTCTGCGGCCAGGGTCGCCGTGCAGCTGGTCGTCGCTGTCCAGATCCTGTTTCGCGTGGTGCTTGAGCTTCTCTTCTTCCATGTGCTTGAAATCCGATTTGGATTTGCGGAGCCCGTGTTTCTTGCTCACTATGTGCGTGTTCAAGTGGTTGAGCAGCCCGTAGCCCTTGGTGCATCCGGGGTACGTGCAGTTGTACTTGCGGTAGATTTGGTAGTAGCGCCGGCGGAAGCGGCGGTGTTTGTTTGGCACCTGCTGTGGGCTGTGGTGGGCGCCGGGGTAGCCGTAGACGTAGGCGGGCACCTGGCCAGGCTGCTGAACCATTTGCATGTACGGGGGCGCAACTGGGACTCCCATGTAGGGATAGTGCGGGTCGAGCTGGGCCACCTGGGCGCCGACGGGTGGGAACATTGGCGGCGCGAGTGGCGGCACGTACGACCCATATGGGGGGGCTGCGATGCTAACGGACTGACCTACTGGGGTGAGGCTACCAGGGTGAGCGCCAGCCACGGGGGCAGTGGCAGCAGCATTGGGGAGCGCGGGTTGTTGACCAAGTGGATGTCCTGCGCCAAGAGTCTGAACGGGCTGGCCTGGAACATTTCCTGGCACGTTCCCTGATCTGGGGTGTCCCAGCATTTGGGCCTGGCTAAGAAAAGGAGGCGGGTTCGGACCAGCGGTGCCCGCCATTTGACTCTGCACGGGAATGCGGCTGGGTCCTTGTGGTCCTTGTCCCGGCTGAGATTGAGGCTGGCCAGCCATACGAGGACCAGCCTGTTGGGATGGAGCAGCAACAGCAATTGATGAAGGCTGCAAGGTGGGGCTGCTGGGCGCCTGTCTGGGGCTCTGTCCGCCCTGGAGAGAGTTTTGCAGAGGCCCCCATGTCGGGCGCATATCAACTCTGGACGCATGGAGGGTGGGCACAGGGAGCATAGGCCGAGGCGGCATTGTCAGGGAATTTAGAATCAGGGTGATCAACACTTTGGGCGTAGAGCCAGACAGTCCTGAATCAGACATACTAGACTATCGATGAGATGCTGAATGGGGCAAAGAGGGAGATAACCTGGTGTTGGGATCTTGGTGACGGGAATTCTCGTTGGTGATGGAATTCGGTGGGGTCGTTAGGTCAGTCGTGAGATTGGGGTAAGGAGGCCAGGGGTAATGATGAGAGGGGATCCACGTTGGGCTTGACTTTCAAAGCTGGAGCAGGACCACAGAGACAGAAATCTTCAGAATATGGAAAAATGTGAGGTGAAAATAAAGAGCCAACAAAGACCTGGGATGGGAATTGTGGTGGGGCTTGAGATGATGTAAGACTCTGCGAATGGGCCGTATATAAAGAAGGTGAATAAAAGAAAGACTGTGCGGCAGGATTGTAAATAGATTGTCGGAAATATTGACTAAGGGCCAATGCTATTCTGGGAAGATCATGTTGGAGGCTGCAACCACCGGCATAAAAATAGCCTAGATGAAGGCATCTAATTTCTGCATGCATTTCCCCAGGAGCATGATGCACAGAAACGCCAAGAGGTAATGCACTTGCCTTCCTGTCAGGCATGTACTTCCCTCAACAGAGAGTATTCCTCTGTCTAGTAGTGCCATACTGCTGTGACCACATATACTACTTCAGACAGTGTCAGTAAACTGTACAAAATGCGCTGCGCCTCCATCAGTTTCTTCTCAACGGCGATTCTCTTTTGAGTAGAATGCAGTGTCGAACTTTTTTTATTTGATTGGGGTTTCCGTTTTCGTCAAGTTCTCGTACCACCGTCTCTACATTCTTGGTCCCCTACAGGCAACGCTCCTTGGCTATGCTTCAACTAAACGGTACAGCGTTCTTAAAGCAATGAATATTGACGGTACTTCTTGACTTCAAACCATGCATAAACACAATGCACAAACAATGCATCTGTGCGCACATATAGGATATGCAGAGAAGAAGTCGCTGGGTACAAGTGCTTTTATCATATTTTAGTAATGAAGAGACATCATCCTCCGCATCGAAGAGACTGCACAAATTCCTCCTGGTATCTTTTTTTTTTTCATTTTTTCTCATCACTTTCGCTCGTGTGCTGTCTTAAAGATTGCTAAATATGCATCGTGAAATCTATCTGTCTTGTTCGATTTATTTGGTGGAACAATCTTTATTGTCATGCAGGATGTGTTTCGGTACTCGCCTTTGGTTGCACATGGTACGAAAATGTTGGTTGCGCTTATTTATGCATACAATTCTGCAACATGTATACAAAACGTACAGTTGTATAGTTTGAGCCGTATACTGAAATTAGCTTTTTCCGAGGTCCCAAGTATGTCTCATTATTCTTGTATAAAGTGGCTAGTGTCTTATTAAATATAGTGTGAACTCACTTCTGCATTTGAGCAATTGCACAACACATGCACGTCCCGTTTTGTTCTCTAGCAGTAACGTCCGCATTTACACCGCGCTTGCATATATGCCCTAATTGCGCGTTAACGCATGCAAACGCTACAAAATCTCTATTTGAAGGAGAGCATCCCCCACATGAGACCCAATGCATCAAAGACAGCCCATCCCTAGCCAAACGAGCAAACTCAACAAGGATTTATCGTTGTCATTGGGCTCGGCCCATCAGAGTCCGAGGTAAGGATATTTGCACGCTGCGCGTCGTAATCGCTGATCATCTTCTTTAGTCGTGAAGGAAAATTCTTTTTATTTGTTCGACAAATTACGTAAGCACAATCGGCCTGATCACAAATCATTATACATAGGAGAAAAAGAAACTAAGCAGTTAGCGTTGTTGTTTGCTCGTTTCTTTTGCCCAATACCAAAAAAAAGGATACCTTCTCCACGGATTTTAAATATTGGCATTGAGCGTCGTTTGATGATTTTTCACATTAACACATGCTTCTTTATTCCAGCTTTTAGCCATAATGGTCGCTTTTTCTTGTGTCCTTCGTTTTAAGAGACCCACAGCTTTTCCTTAGTACCATAAGATAGCCCTAGAAACCTCCTGTCCCCTGCCTGGGCACCATCTAGGAGTACTTATTTTGCTCACGTATGCAGGAAACCCTGTTCCCGCTTAGATTTGGTGTTACTCAGCTATCTCGTACGTATTTTGTAGGTAGAGTCTACGCGGAGTCCAGTATTGTTGTTCTCGTGAACGGTGGACGATTGGCTTCTGTGCCACTTTGCTATATGTGGTTGGCCCAAAAGAGTAAGCACAGGAGGCAGAAAGCTAAAAAAATGAGGTAAAGTGAAGGTGTGCATGATATCACATGAAGCGCAAAAACGGTCCGGTATCTCAGTTTGTCTATTTGCGCTAGTTCTTGACAAGCAAACTGAAGAGAAAAAAAAATCGTCTCGAAATTGCGCTTATCGATAAGCCCTTTGCGCAAAAAATAAAATATAGACTGCGTTTGCGACTGCCTAACGTGTTTGTACATTCTTCCTCCGGCTTTTAGTCACTGGAAATTCGACATGGTGCAGGCACACATACAAAATGTATGGTGTGCATAGGTGCAAGGGTTTTCGGTGATTTTAGTTTGAGACCATCCCTCCTATCTAACGTCTCCAAATCCAGCCAAACTTGGAATGTAGGAGACACTCGTATAATGGAAGAAAAAGTACTTGGCGGAAAGTATCATTGTGCACTTAGGATCTTTTTCTTATCAGTTTGCACATCTCCTCTTCTCCTCACCGTCATGGAGTTCCGTCTAGCGTAGACCGTTTCCTTTCTGCTCGAAAGACAAAAAGAAAAGAAAAAAAAAACTGGTCAGGTATATGCATGATGTGTTAACTTTTCGCGTAGAAGCAGATGAAGGATTGATGCATGGCGGCTGATCTGCCTAACGGTGAGATTCTCTTACAAGGTGATGTAAACTAATTGGCAGTGTAAATCCGGGCCAGAAAAGCTGAAAGATGCGTAGACAACAATAGGTGATAAATTACGACAATTAGATACTTGAGAACGAATCGGAAAATTGTTTTCCGTACTAGATATGCACTAAATGGTCGCAGGAATTTCTCTCAATGTTTCAAATTTCCATCCTTGTTTTAAGACACGTTACAGTGCACAGTTTGCCGGCTGGCGTTAAAATACTTAGACAAATATAAAATCAGCCCCTACATTCTTGGCCGGCCTAAGTCTGCAGGATTAATGCACCGAATATGTGGATGTACGGATATCACATGTGCAGCGGAAGGGTGATATTTTTTGGTAGGAAAGGCGAAGCATCTAATGTCATGATAATAAGTCAGCCGTACTGAAGGGAAAGTAAAACAAAAGCAGTATCAAAAAATATCTCTTCTGAGAAATTTTCCCTTTATGAAAACCTCCGCGCATATGTGCCTTGGACATGACAGATTGAGAACCAAGTATCATCGGCTAACGTGCGAAAAAATAATTACAGCAATGAAGCTTGCGCATGTACTTGCATACAGGAGGATGACACAGTTGGGAAAGGTTATCGCCCCACTGAAGGCTACATTCCCATGGCCAAGTGGGCCTATCTTGCCCACAAGGTGGCAATTCAAATAGACTGTTATTGTGTTGAATTAATACTACGAATATAATGGACGTGTTTCTACCAATGAGATGCATTGCGACGATCAAGATTTGCCAATGTGATCCTGTTTAGGTTTGCCGCGCTGCTCTGCGCATGTCTGCTTTTCTATTGCATGCATTTGGCTAATCTCGAATGACTGGGAATGTGAATGCAGGCAGTGTTGATTCTAGTGTACGGAATTTTGACAGCGGTTATATGGAATTGGGCACTCCCATGGTTCTAGTAGATTAACGATCAAAATATGCAAGGGTTGAATCAAATATAAAAGAAAACAATAATAATGAAATCAAAAAGAATGATAAGTCCACATTGTTTAACATGCATGACTCACCACTTATTTGATGACTCCCTCTCTGACAACTTTTTGTACCGGGCGGCATCACAGACACTAAAACGTAGGAGGAAATAGTTTACTGATACGTTGGGTGCAGCTACCCACGCATGCATTTGCGAAACGCTCTAAGTGCTGCTACCGGCGAGAAGAAAAATTTGCTCTCGCAGATGCACATAGCCCAAGACGCGCAGGTGGTTAATTCATGCGGGCAGGGATAAGTGGAAATTTTAATAGTCACGTGATAATCTGGATCATGTACATTCTGCAGTATATGAAACAGTGAGTTTGTGTTATTGTGTTTGGGATGACGTTCCTAGGGATCACATGACTTGGAAATAATGAATGTTTTGCAAGAGACTGAAATCTGATAGGCAATAAACCTAGGTGATAGTAAACAACGGGGGTCTCCGCGGCCGGTACGAGCGGGATAAATCACATGAATGCATAGAAGAATTGGCTAATTCTTTATTTTTTTTTACTTTTTTTTTAATCTTTTTTCATTTTGGGATGGAAAAGGCGCGTCACGTGCATGCGGTCATGTGGTCGCGGTCTGACGGATGGTTCACCCTGTGTCAGGTGATTCGCGGGACAGAGTAATCCGTTGATCCGATCCTACAGATAGAGATTCTCCGAACCTCTCCTAAAACAGGAAAGTGACATGGGAGCCACCCCAACTAAAGTCCGTCAAAGCGGGGTGTTTGAGATGGAGGGGCATAAGAACCTTTCGGTGTTAGAGAGAGATACTAAATGGGCAATGGATGAGGGGTCTGTTATAAACTCCGTTATAGCCTCTGAAGAATAGGAAGGGTGTAAACCGACTAACATACGGGAACAAAAGTCCGAGAACGGTTTTAAGCCGATTTTTTTTTTTCTTTTTTTGCGAGGCGTTCATCCGAACAGGTAATGCCTCACTTGATGTTGCATATGATGAGCGGATTAGTCACAAAGGCCGGGATTAAGAGAAGTACTTAAAGTGAGTGATTTCCCAGTCCAGGTTCTACTCCAGTAACAACCAAAAAAGATTCACTATATAAAATTCACCATGAAGAGCGTTCAAAAGATTACTGCCCAAGAGAAGGAAGCGCGCATTATGGCTGAGATTCGGAGCAATGCAGTCAAATTTGAGCCAAAATACGAGACGACATTTTTCGGCAATTTCTTTGGTATTGCCTTCAAGTCTAATTGAACGTGCCAAAATATAAATTACTAATGACGATGAACGACCACTCTTTGATATATTGCCTAATACATAATATTGTTTTACTTTGCCCTAGTCAACAGTGTATTTCCAAGAGACAGGACGTTGCGCACCGGGACGTTGTGCCACAGGACGTTGCGTGCGCCGGACCGACGCTTGCGTGTAGGCGGCGCCAGCCCCTCGCACGACCGAAATGCGTCTAAATGGGATGCGCAAAAAATCCGATCCGACACCTCACCAACGCTCACAACGAAAACGCACAAGACCTTCTGGAAGCCTGCATTGTTTTTCTGTGCACAAAGCATCTTGAAACAAATGACCTCTCTATTGACTGTTGTGTATTTTCTACAGGCTCCCATGTACATCCTATGCCTCTTGATGTACGTGCTATGCCTCCTGATGTATGTCGTATTACTGTCAATT
This sequence comes from Clavispora opuntiae, assembly GCA_030574075.1. Classification (NCBI taxonomy): domain Eukaryota; kingdom Fungi; phylum Ascomycota; class Pichiomycetes; order Serinales; family Metschnikowiaceae; genus Clavispora; species Clavispora opuntiae. The sequence continues at coordinate 35,808 of JAJMEJ010000018.1, read as the reverse complement.
TTGTCACACCTTTAAATTTTGCGCTTTCTTGTTCGTGGCTCCAAAATAACAATTGGACCAAATATAAATCCGCCTCTTTACAAGTGTCAGTCCCTTGCGGTCAAATTGACGTGGCCCTAGTGTTTTTGTGGCTGTTTCCCGTCTTTATCCCTTCTGTGAATTGTCTCCATCTTTTGTCCAATTGCAATTTACAGTTGCTCGTCGTTTTTTTTGTAGTCGTCCCTTTTCCTCTCGCCAAATCGGCTCGCTGGCCCCGCCAGTCTCGCTGCTACATTCCGGTAACCTGATATTTTTTTTTCGCCTGTTGGCCGGCTTAATTGGAGCCAATCTACCGGACATCGTTGATCATATTCTTCCAGCAACGGTCCAGAATACGAGCCGCTCTTGGGGCTCCTCTAGCAATATTATTATTAAGGCGGATCTGTAAATTCTGCACGTCAGGACACACAACAGAACACCTAGACAAGAAACAAAAAATATTATTCCTATGTTTAAGTGGTGGGAAATAATGTATGCATGGTCTTGGTTCCCCCAAGTGGATTTAAAATTAGCTCCGCTCATGATTTGAGGGTCTACGCTCTTTCCGGACCCCGCGTGGCTGGTGGTCGAGAACAAGGGCAAAAAAGAAGAAAAAAATCAATAAAGAAAAACATTCTTTTTGTTTTGTTTTTGCTTTTTGGCTTCTCTTTGCATATGGTTTCTTGGTCTAGGGCTAGTCCGTGCTTGTGGCGATTGACGTCGCAGGGAGTTGTCTAGATGGGTCTGTGTCCAGATTTCCATTGTACTTGGTCTGGTAATTGGCGTAGGCAAGGCGATAGAGGGTAAGCAATGTGATAGAAGTACCCAGAAAAGTAGATAACCAGGCAAATAGATAATCAGCAAGCATCAGATAATCAGCAAGTATTAGATAACCAGGCAAGTAATTAGATAATCAGCAAGCAATTAGACAAGGCAGGCAATTGGCGAGCCTATTCAGCAAGTATTTACATTGACTAGACAATTTGGAAAATTACTACACAACAATTGCCTACAAATGTCTTGAGAATGTCTACAAAACGTCTACAAGACAACAATATCAACATAAGCAATGTGGCATGTTTGGGTTTGTTGATTTTTATTAGTCATAGTTAGTTTCTCCCTCTGGTGACACCACACTTGGTAGAAGTCTACTTGAGAGAGCTAATTGTCTCAGATAAGGTGTCGCCATACTCGGTGCTTATAAGACGGGCATGATGGTATTGTGAAAGGCCTTGGGAATACTCTGTGTTTGTCCTGATGTGGTGACCGACGTGGACGCCAATCTGGGCACCAAAGTGGTCGCCAATCTGGGTACCAATGTGTTCAACTTTCACCTTTTTCGCTTCCTTAGACCTTTTCAATTTTTCACCTTTGTCACCTTTTCACCATTTCACTTTTCACCTTTCCACCATTTCACTTTTCACCTGTCCACCATTTCACCTTTTTCACTTCTCCACCATTTCACCTTTTTCAATTTTCCACCATTTCACCCTTTCCTTTTTCACGCTGCTTCTAAATCAGAATCATTAACGATTACAGTTCATTGACAATTCTTGTCGGATGGCGTATCTAATGCATAGCACCAACAACGAGGAAAATCATTTCTCCTTAACAAGTAAACTTCCCACAGTTGAGTTCACGTATCAATTTTCTCCAATCAGTCTTTCCATCTCCTTATCTTCTTACTACGTGACTAACCTTATAATCTCACATTCTTTCCCCCCTTCATTTCGGCAGTGGTTTCCTCCTTTATCCCAGTTCAGAAGCACGGTTAATTCAAGTCCATAATCCTGTGGAAAAGTCTCTGAAGTAATTTCAGTCCTCCAACTTGGCTACTTAAATCGTTTTATCAGATCTTCGTCGGGAATCAAATGCTGTGCAGACACATACTTCGGCTTTGAATTGTCCTTTATTGACGGTGTCTTGGCTTGCTTGATGACGCTTCACAGTGAAGAAAAGTACCTTCTGGTCACCAGATTACCATTGCCTCCACCAGCCTCATCCGACCATCTACTGATCCATTGTCGAATTCACCACTCCATGGTTTCGTTCAAGTCGGGATTCTCTGCGACCAATACTTCACGTCCTCCTTTCATATTACTTTTCACCCACTCTTTTCATACTTCAGGTCTCACCTTGAAATCCGTAGTCTTTCTGAAAAGAGGAATCGGCCTTTTCAGGAACTCGCTAGTAATCGTGCCTCGTTTCATTTCAGGCTATGCGTTTGTAATTTGGTTTTTTTTTTCTTCATTTATCTTCGTTACAATCGGAGTGGGAGGAATTCCGTCATCGTCTGCACTATCGGGAGTAATCCTTGGATTTGACGGTAGTATTACTCAAGGAATATCCTGCCACCGTACATCGAGTACCCCAAGTCATTAACTTATTTCTTCGCCAACACGTACCTGGCGATCAAACCATCGGTCAATACCGTCTCTCGGATTCGGAGGTTCGGAACACAATTCAAATACACAACGACCTATCCGTACGTAGCGAAGCCCTGGCCGTACTCTCCCGTAGAGAATTGCCGCATGCTGCACCTTAAACCATTCGTCAAAAACATTGGGGTGCATCATTCCGAGACCCAAGTTTGGGGCCCCGCCTGCACGGATGCCAGAAACGTCCAAAAACTGTAATTGGTGGAGTGCCTCGAGCAGCAATAGAAGCTCAGTGGCCGCGTTGACATTGACGCGCAAACTGTGGAGCCGGGGCAATTGGCGCGCCGCCCGCACAATTGGATCGGGCGTGGCGAGAACGAGGTCACAGAATTGGCTTTCGTGGCGAGTTTCGACGCTCAAGAGCTCAAGTGACAGGAAACTTGCAATAGCATTTGCGAGAAGATCGTGCGTAACCGATGGTTCCTGGGCGGCATTTTTGTAGTCGTTCGAACGCACAACCAAATCAAGTGCGTGAAGCAGATTAGGGGCAGGTAGGGCGGCCAAAAACGGTGCGACGGAGTCGTGTCTTGCCTCGCGAAAGTCCAAATGGAGCGACCGCAACAGAAGGAGGTCGCGCACCAAGTAATCGAGGAACCCGCCTTGGGCGCGAGGGCCGCACTCAGAAACAGTGCGCAAAACGAGAGTTTCGACTGCCGGTAAAGGAACCGACCTTGCCAATCGCTCGCCATCCACCTCGCTCACCAAAACATTGCTCAAAGTGAGAGCACGAAGAAATGGCCGGTCCTGGCAAATAACTCTTCGAACCATGTGAATATCTGCCGCGTAATCCATCCGGGGCACGCTATTGTCGTGGGCCAATTCACTGACATCTTCCTCCAGGCCAAATGATTGAAGCGCGCGCGCGGGCGGGGCGAGCAATATATCAGGCACGCCGCGCTCCACACAAAGAGTGCGTAGGCCCGGAGCGGGTCCTATCATTCGCGCCATCTGATCCAGCAGGACGGACGCCCGCACCCCTAGCAGAGTCAAGTTGGGGAATCTCGCAGCCAGAATCTGCAGACCAGCAAACAGGCCGTCCAGAGTGAGATCTACCTTATCCAGATTCACATTTCCATCTCCTGTACCAACCCAGAGCTTTTCCAATTGAGCAGGCGCAGGCAACTCTGCCAACATAAACCATGCGAATGTGTCAGGCACCCACACCAACTCGCGCAATCCACTGAGCGCCTGAAAAAACGCCCCCATCTGGCGGGCAAACTCGCGCTCATACGCCCCAATCAGGTCCGGTAACCGCACCACCTCGAGCGCACGCACCTGTCCTAGGCGCCGCGACTGAAGAAACCGCCTGAAACTAAACAGCAGGTTAATGTACGTATAATGCGTCAAAAACTCCTTGCTGAATTGAGTGTAGCACGGATCAACCACCACCCTCAGATATAGCCGTGGACGACACGCTGCGGCCCAAAACTTTCCAGTACATGCGAGACTAATACAATCGTGTTGGCTCAAATTGGACACAATGTGCGCGGTGATCTCGGGCGGAAGATTGTGTAGGGAACGAACTCGCACAAAGCGGCACTTCGCGTCCAGTGAGTTCTGCCCCACATTTCTCTTCAGCGCGCCTGAACTTCTTTGCTGCTCCTCCGGCCTGCCCGGAAGACCACCCCTTTCTGAAATTGTAGAACGACTATCTGAATAATAATCGTTGACGCCCCGCTCGACGCCCTTTCCTGACCTTACATTCTCCCAATCTTCATTCGCTTGGTCTTCCTCATTGGCGTCCCCTCCATGTATTTCGCCATCTCCGAATGAATGGGATCTTGGGGTATCGTGAGGATGAAGAGGATTCTTAGAATACCCCACAGGCGAGTCAAGCCGTAGTGCATACTCACGACTGATTTCACCCATACTGAGATTGACCGTCCCTAATTGCAAATACTATCCCCCACTATGAGTCTTTATAGTTTCTCAGTGTAGCCCTTGCTAGTGTGCGCAGTAGTTGAGCCTTGTACATTTCCTCTGGGAGTGCGCATCCTCTTATCTATCAGAATCTCCTTATCAGGAACACCACAGTAAGACGAAGCAGCGGCCACAAAATTGAAAAAAAAAATTATATAGACATAATTCCTAATACTTGCTAAATTTGAAAGTGGCCATATTTTTGCCAGAATAGCCTAATTGCTATTTTTTCCACAAACTTTACTCTTCGTCAATTCTCATAATATTCGCATTCTCATGAAAAAAATGAGAACTGCCACCTAGACATCCGTACACCAAAGAGAGCCACGATGAATATCAATTGAAGCACAAGCAAAGGCTTCACCACTTCAATGATAAGAAAAACGCATCACTATGCCGAAGGATCCTTCCAATTGTGCCTCATTCCTATCTTCTGAAAAATTCACGTTTCTCCCAAACCAGAAACATCCCCCACATTAACAACCTGCACTATATACAGGCACCGACCTCAACTACATTCCGATAGATAGTCGTTTGCCCAAACGACGCACACATTCTTCTTGATTCAGATGACTGACGAAACCTTGGACGCGCGGCTTGCCTCGCAAGTCACGGCGCTCTCCACGCAGCTCGTTACGGAGGTGAACAAGCTGCTGCAGCTAGAGGAATCCGTGCTTGTTCTCCGGAGAGAAAACGCCGCGTTGAAACAAGAACTAGCGGCTGCCAAACAGGCGGTTGAAGGGGCAAAACAAGCGGCAATAGTTGAGCAAAAGCTCGAGGAAATGACCGAAGTTCTTGAAGAAGTCAAGGTCGAAAAAGCCAAGGCTGAAGAGAAGAACAAGCAGCTTGAAGGCGAGGTCGAAGAATTGACGGCGTCTCTTTTCAGTGAAGCAAACGAAATGGTTTCAAACGCCAGTCGCGAGACTTATAACTTCAAAGTGAAGAACCGTAAGCTCATAGAAGAGTTGCAAGAGAAGCAAACTATCATTGATTCTCTTCAAGATCAATTGAAGGACTTGAAGTCACTTTTTATGAGAATGGAGGATGAGCAAAAATCTTCGTCAGTGGTGAACACGCCACAAATTGGGAATGAAACACCATTTTTTGACGCTGAGGATGATGAGGCTGCTATTTTAGTCGAGCAAGTTGTTTACGGGCCACGTGTTCGGGCTGTTCGCTATGACTTGCCTAATTATCAGCTTGGTTTCAAGAGTTTTGTTTACCAATTGATCAAACCAGATTTCAATTTTGATCTTGCGACTCTCAAGAACCTCAAATACTTCCGTCGTATTTGGAACGAGGAAATTGAGCCATGTTTCGAAAAGCTTCCTGTGCCTAATAATTTCATCACAAGATGGAATAAGGGAAAGAACTTATGGGCACTTTTGGTCGAAGGCCGTGCCATTATAGAGCCAGTCCATGGTATTAATGAAACTTTCAAACTCAGTTACAAAGGCGCAAAGACAGGAAATGAAGTTCCTGTGGCTGTTCAAGAACCTTGTCTGTTTTGTGGCGAAAACAGAGATGACGCCATGGAATACTCGAGATTGTACTTTCTCAAACTTTACGGCCCAGCAACAGATGAAGCTCCTGGGGAAGCCGTTAAGGAAATTGTGGGTGAGGCCCATATGGTGATAGCCACGCATGCCCTTTGTAACTTTTGTTTGGTCAAATTGAGAGCCATCTGTGATTTCTTCGCTAAACTACGCTTGATACATGCCAACATCTACCATCTAGCGCAAAACAACCTGTTTGACGATATTGCATTTGTCTCAAACTTCCAATTCAAGAGGCCAGAAAGAAAGCCCGAGTTTGACAGGTCAGCAGAGCCAGTCCTTATGAAACTTTACCTTATGCTCCTCTCAACCCGCGCAAAGATCTTATGGAGTCATATTGGAATTTGGGATACTGATGAGGATGTTGAAAGTGTTCTGTTGGACGAAGTTAAGATCGATGTATTCCGACTGATAGCACGAGACAACTTTGCGTTCCGGGGCATGAGAGATGAAACAGACTCAAAAACAGAGAAGGACATAGACATGCCTGTATCATCAGACGCTCCTACAGGGACAACTGCACAACCAATACCAAGAACAGAAGCGACAGGATCAATTGAGAATGCGTCTTTCCACGAATCTGTTGAAGCAAACAGGGACTCTGAGAAGACTGAATCGTTAGACCCAAAACTACAAGCGGAAAATGAAGTACAGGACGCTCACGATACAGAAGATATTACTGCTGACTACTTAAATGCTGAAGTTTCTGAACCTGAGAAGAATAGGACAGATGATCAAAATGGAGTCGATACCAAACAGGCTTCTGGCACAGAAGCGGAGAAACCAACGTCTAAGAAAAAGAAGGGCAAGAAAAAGAAAAAGAAGGCAGAGGAGGCAACAGTGATCGAGTCTTCTGACGAAGAATTCACAGACACCACTTCCAACATGAATGCCCTTGATGTTAAACGCCGACCAAGCAAATCTAAACAGTTTAAGGAGAAGATTGATAAAGACTTACAGAATACTATTGATATGTTACAGGAGAGCATTCATGAGTAATATTGGCTGGGTTGATGAATGTGACTTATTTATCTCACAACCGAGGAGTCTCGGTTAATTTTATCATTTTATGGGTTTGATGGGGTCGTTTTGAATATTACATTGATTGGATTTGACCTGCGAAGAAGTGTTTGTATGAAGTGGTATGAGATGGTTTTGTATGAAGTGATATGAAGTGGTTTGATTTGAAGTGATTTGATTTGACTACGAATTCCATGCAATTCCGACGCCGAAGCATCATTGGGTTAGAAAGTAGCTGAATTGTGCACGTCAACGCCTTGTTTCACGTGCAAGTTAGATTGCGAAACACACTTAGCCACCTGCAAGAGCCCTTTAGTATCAACAATACTTCAGTGCAGGACAAAACGATTTACGCAACATTTTGAGAGGATCGTGCGTACACTACCAAACTCGAAAAAATAACATACACCTGAAGGTTTCTGCAGTTCTGTTTTCGAAATGTCAGAGCTTCTTGCGAATGAGACATCAATGAGGCATTCTTACTCAAGAGACATTCTGACATAACGGACATTCTATCTTAAGAAGCAAACTTGCGCAAGAGACATACCTGCTCAGAAACATACTTGCTCAAGAGACATACTTGCTAAAGAGACATTCTTGATAAAGAGACATTCTTGCTCACGAGACATTGTCGCAACATCCATAGACACCATTCGTATTCCACGCCTCGTTAAAAATAGCATGGCCAATTTGCCGAATCCCAACCTCATGCACTATCTGCAGGAGATAGTACTACAGCTTCTAATTAGAGGAAGTGCAATGTGCTTTGGGGCGCGTGTGTGTTGTCGTGTGTTGGTTCTTTGTATCTAGACATGCGCGTATGTGCTCGTCAACAGTGTTTCTCCGAGCGTGCCTGCATATACGACAAACAACCTGACAAAAAAGAGACATGCAACACACTGTACCGACATTGCCATTACGCTAGGGCACTAAACTGAACCTCATAAATCCTTGATGTGTTCCCCGAAAATACACCATTAACCTGTTTTGGATTCGTTACTCTTCCGTTTCGTCCACCTGTAAGCTTTCTCTCAACTACCCCAGATCGCCACACCCGTGCACCATAAGAAAAACGCTGGCTCACTTTACCGTAGATGCGACTCCTCAAGCGTAAAAGGAATCTGAATCTTTTCGTGGCATTTCTTCTACACTTACAACACCTAGCGCCCCAAGACACTGATAGAACCCCCCTGGCCGATCCAATTGCGCCACGCTTTGAGCTAGAGTCCATATTTAATCTTATTCTCAATTCCTTTCCGCATTTCCAAGCCGTGTTGTTAGTGTGTTTGTGCTTCCACACTATCTGCTACAATCACGGCCACTGAGGTTACCATTATGTCCACGCGTAAGCGAATAGATCCTTATTTGGCTGCAAAAGTCCCCGAGGATCGTAAAACCTCGTTGCATGAGACGGTGAGTGCTTACTACGCACCGATCCAAATGGGTACTCCAGGCTCCCGGCCACTGGGCAGTTCTAACCCTCCGCCACTCCCTCTGCAGCCCCCACTATCCTCCACGGCGGCAAATCGCATGTCAACAAGTTCCATTTTCTCGTTGAGGAAACCAAGAGACGCAGAATCGTCCGACTCGGCATCCGTGAATAGCGGTGGCTCTGCCCAGACCCATGGATCCATCTATAGCACAGCCAACAGCACTCACGGCACAATCAATAGCATACATGGAACGGCAAACAGCACACACGGATCAACCTATTCTTCGGACCTGACTCCATATGGAACTCCGACTCCCCACGGTGGCGCACGGCGTGCTCCATCCACTGCATCTACCACCAGCTTGGCGCTGGCCAATAGCAGAGACACGTTGGTGCCTGGTCATGTGCGCCATAGTCTGGCGTATTCTTTCCACACAACATTCGACCGTGATGATCGGTCTGAGCGGTCGGAGAAACCGGCAAACCCATATGCTACAAAAACATCGCGTAACGACAAACGCCCGGACAAACCTCGTTCGACAGACAAACCTCGCCTTGGTTCATACTCACTTTCACGCAAGACTACTACACTGTCTATCAACCTGCGACCATCAATATCTTTCGATGCGTCCACATCACCTCCAATCACCCGTCCCTCTAACCCGTTAGAAGTGGAGCGAATGTTTCGTGAGTTGATGGATCGGCGTGATTTTCGGTCGCTCCCGGCGTCTGCTCGTCAGGAAATGCTCAATTATGGAGTAGACAAGAAATGGATGTTGGTGTACCAGGATGCACTCAGTGAGCAACACAAGACAGCAAAGAAAGCATCCGCTACTCCCGAATTCTATACAAGACGACTTATTGCTAAAACAATCACCAGCGATGAGCTTGAGAATCTTTGGGTGTCATTACGTACTGAGCCCATAGACTGGGTGCGGGAGTTTATTTTCGATTACCAGGGAGATGTGGCTTTGTCCAACTTTCTTATGAAGGTTCATGAACAAATGGGCACCCAAGATATTGACGACATTCTGCATGATATTTTCAACAAAGAGTTCAACATTCTCAAGTGTCTCCGGTGTATGATGAACCAGAAGCTAGGAGCTGAGCGCATAAAGACTGATGATTCCATTTATATTACCGCTATCACGGGGTCCTTACTATCTCCTCGTATTGCTACCAGAAAAATTGCCGGAGATACCTTGACTTTCTTGATTGCATACTACAGTAATGGTGCACAAGCAAAGTATCACAAGGTACTTCGTGCTTTAGATTCACTTTCAAGCAAGCCATACTACGAGTTTGTCTCTTCGTCAACATCGTCAAAGAAAAACTTACAGCGGAAACCCCCTGCTCCAGAACAATACCACCGCTTCGAACTTTGGTTGCTGCTAGTACTGAAAACTATAGATGGTAAAGGAAAGTACAAGAATTCTTTGGTTGGTGCTAGTGACGAGCTCAAGTCAGCCATGTACAATGCATCAAATGCTGGTAGTACATCACACACAGAGAATCAGCTTCTTGAATATTGTCTCAGTACGATGTTGCTTGTGAATAAAATTGTGGAATATGGCATTGATTTTCGTGTCCGTATTCATCTTCGTGTCCAACTTCAGGCGGCTGGAATTGAGCTGCTCATAAGCAAATTCAAAGAGTTTGGCTATGAAAGTTTGAACCGCCAATGTGAAATATACCAAGAAATGTCAGATTCAGATGAAATGGAATTGAAGACAAAGGAACAAATTGACGAGTCTGTCGATTTCAACGACCCCGTTGACTTGGTGCGTTCTCTATGGCAGACAGTTCAAAACAGTGAAGCTCAGGGCCATTTCATCAGTACGGTTCAACACATTTATCTTAATCAAATTGACAAGAAGGACAATATAGAAGACTTAACGCGCAGCTTGCGTCTTCTTGACGGCATTGTTCAGAATGTTTCTAACGTGCATACCACCAACGATGAGTCGGCTGTTGGAATTGCCATCAACCGCTTGTTTGCGGGCTTAAGTACTGATGATATGTACCGCAAGGCATTGAATGAAGCAAAGACTTATAAGAAGATCGCCGAGGAAGCTACAGCAGAGAGAGACGAAATGTCTCGTCAACTTTCACTAGGGTCAGAAGGATTGATCAACAGTCTAACACATGAATTAAAAGAGACAGAAACAGTACTTTCGCGTACAAGACGGTCGAAGGAGGAACTTGAGGATGAGCTTGAAGAATTGAAGAGAAAACATTTGGCCCAGAGACAAGAGCGTGAAGTAGAGATGCGAGAGCTTTTAATCATGCTTAACAGTGCCGATATTAAATCCCAAAAATCAGGAGGAAAGACGACTGTTCTGGTCAAGACAACAAATGAACAGCTCATCAAGGAGCTTCAAAAGAAAGTGGCAAGACAACGTGCCGAATACAAACTTGATAACAAGCAGCTCGGGACCCATGTGGAGCCTAGTTCGAGGCTACGGGCGTTGCGTGAGCAAATGAATGACATCGAAAATCTTGCTAGAGAGCTAGAGATGACAGACTTCGAAACATACACTCTTCCAGAAGAGAAGAAGGGGGAGAAGGTAATTGAATTGAGCGATTCTTCAACCCAGGATAACACTGAGGAAATGAACGAATCGGGTTCCGAATCCGAATCCGAATCTGAATCCGAATCTGAATCTGAACCAGATATTGAACAAATAACTCTGCAAGGACCACCGCGTAGCTGCCGTGAGGACGATTTGGAAAAGCTCTCATCCTTGCGGAAGAAATTGGCATCGCTTCAAAATGAATCTAATGACATCATGAAGTTCAACAATTCCGCTATGTTTTCCAAACAGAAATTAATGGCAATGGAGAGATTGAGAGAGTTAGAAATGAATTTCAAAAACTTCAACATTGATTTCAACTCTGCTGAAGATGATGTCATGGCCCAAGGCATTGATAATGAAATGAAATTAAAGATATACGAGGAACTTGCAGAGGCGAAAAGAGTCAATCAAGAGTTGAATAAACAGCTTCATGCATTGAAAGATAAGAAATCGTCCAGACGCGTGTCAAAGAAACTGTCAAATGATATCTTAAGCAAACTTGAAAAGGAGTACGGACAAGGCAAGGCAGAGATGCCTGGTCAAAGAGAAGTCGTGAGGGGCAGTAACGGACCAGTGAGAGATTACAAAAATAACAGACACTCTACTATCAACGGAGCGACACCTCAGTTCTTGAAAGAATTAAGCTCGAAAGTTGGCAAGGCTCCAGGTATTTCCGAAGATGATGAATTAGATAGATTTGAGGATACGGTTGAGGATCACGATCAAGCAAAAGACAAATCAATTCCAACGGAGAAATCCGTTCTTCCGAAGGAGAAATCTACTTCACAATCTGGGACGCCGCCACCACCGCCTCCGCCATTACCACCAACTTTTGGTTCTTCTGGAGCGCCACCACCACCAGCGCCACCGTTACCGAACCTTTCTACATCGGGTGCTCCACCACCACCGCCTCCACCATTACCAAATTTCGGCGGTTCGGGTGCTCCACCACCTCCACCACCTCCATTACCGAATATGAGTGGACCAGGAACTCCACCTCCACCTCCACCGCCATTCCCACTTTCTAGAAGTGCTTCACCAGCTGCTGTTGCCTCACCAGTAACTACTCCTGACTTATTTGGACAATTCCCTAGACCAAAGAAAAAGTTGAAACAATTGCATTGGGAGAAACTCGATACTGCAGATGGCCAGTCCAACACTTTCTGGAAGAACTCACAACCTGAGTATGTGGCAAGCGATTTAATGGATAAAGGTGTTTTGGGAGAAATCGAGGCCATCTTTGCAGCAAAGGAGATCAAAAAATTGGCAACAAAGAAAAAGGAAAATATCGACAGAATCACATTCTTACCAAGAGATATGGCTCAACAATTTGGTATCAATCTTCATTCGTTCAATTCCTTATCAGATGAGGAAGTTGTTCACAAGATCTTGAGATGTGACAAGGAGGTGTTATCAAACCTGGCAGTATTGGAGTTCCTTTCAAAGGAAGAGATTGTCGAAGTTTCTAATGGATTGGCAAGAAATCTCGAGCCATATTCTACAGATTATAAGGCCGATGTTATCTCTAAACCAGAGAAGGATCCAAATGAATTGCAAAGACCAGACCGTATCTACTTGGAGTTGATTTACAACTTGCAACACTACTGGAAGTCGAGAATCCGTGCATTGAAGACCATCTCAAGTTTTGAGAAGGAGTACGATGAATTAGTACTTAAGCTCAGAAATATCGATAACGCTGTTGAGAGCATTAGACACTCGAAGCACTTGAGAAGCGTCTTTGATATTATCTTGGCTGTAGGTAACTACATGAATGATACCTCTAAACAAGCTAAGGGGTTCAAATTGAGTTCTCTTCAACGTTTGAGCTTTGTCAAGGATGACAAAAATAGCATGTCTTTCTTGCATTACGTTGAGAAAACAATCAGAACATATTACCCTGAGCTTCTTGGGTTCATTGACGACTTATCTAGCTGCATGGATGTCGCAAAGTATTCTATAGAGAATATTTCCAACGACTGCAGGGATTACTCGAAGGCAGTCAAGAATGTCCAGAGTTCCATCGATATTGGCAACTTAAGTGATGTCTCAACTTTCCACCCCAAAGACCGTGTTTTGAAGGTCGTGACTCCATTACTTCCAAAGGCTAAGAGAAGAGCAGACATGCTCCTCGAGCAGGCAGGTTGTACTTTCAAAGAATTCGATGGATTAATCAAATACTTTGGTGAGGATCCAACTGATAGCTTTGTTAGAAACTCATTCATCAGTAAATTTACCAACTTTGTTGCAGAATTCAAGAAAGCACAAGCAGAAAACATGAAACGTGAAGAAGAGATCAGAATCTATGAGCAAAGAAAGCGTCTTATTGAAAGGAGTGCTCAAGAGGCTAAGAAGTCCAGCGAGCAAGAGGGTGATAGCGATTCAGAAAGCAACGTCATGGACTCACTTCTTGAGCGGCTTAAGGCTACAGGACCGAAAAAGGGTGAACCAAACTCTGCACGTAAGCGTGCTCTTGTGAAAAAGCATATTTTGGAGAATATCAAACGAACAGATGAGGCAGGCTCTCGGAGTGAGTCTCCTATAGAATCAAATTTTGACTTTTCTTCCGAAAGTGCTCACGAGAGTGAGAATAATGAAGCAGATATTGGATCTCGTGCAAGAAATTTACTTCAAGAATTACGAAAAGAGGAAGGATCCGATTCTGACCGGACAAGCTCAACTGCACAATTCAGACAAGAACGCCAGAGGAGAAGACGCCGTCATTCAAACAATGGTCTCACAACCGAAGAGGAAAATACAGACACAGTTGAACAAGCACCTGACAGCACGGCAGGAGAAATTCCTTCGCAGGATTAAACCCACATATGATAATTGTTAATTCTATTACCCATTAAATAGCTAATCAATCACACACACTAAATTGAAACGGAACTTTCATGTATCTGAGCCAACTCATCCAAGTCACAGTCAATAACCTTATTTGCATTCTCTTTGTAGTCGAATTCAAGGCGGTATATGGAATGCAAACCCTTCCCTGTCAATTTGCCAACGAACGGGCGACTAAGCTGGTCTATCAAAAATTGAAATGGATGGGAAGAGTCGTTGCTCTTCTGTTCAATACCTTGGTCCCCAAGTCTCTTCTTCATATTAAGAATCTTCTCATCATCGTTATGTAGAGACTCAAAATATACCACTTCTCCATTGACACCAACAACAACGATATATTCCTTATTCGAATCCGCCCAAAAAGCACGAGAACTTGCAAGATAAACACGCGGGATTATGGACATTCGGTAAATAAATTGATTGGTGAGCAGAGGGTGCAGAGGGTCCATCACAATCAAAGACGAATGTAGCTTATCTCCTAATGCAAACTGTGAGTCGATCTGGATCAGATTGACAGTCCCACGAGCCACCGGATCTTTGAAAAGGACCCTTAGCGACTCCTCTGCGGTACCTTCTGGCGCACCTTGATCGGCATCACATGAATCCAGGCGCGTGATAGCCCCATGCTGGTATTTAAAGCTGATGATAGAATCCATTTGAGTAGACACTAGCAAGATTTCATCGCCATATGTTTGCATGGACACCACAGCACTCGAAAGAGTCACTAGCTTTTGCACTGGGCGAAGCTTTCTGTCTTCGAGGCTGTAGGAAGTGGAATATATTTTGGGTCCACTGGCGAAGAAAATCGTGGAGTCAATCTGCTGTATACAAGTGATCGGATCACTTCTTTGAATGCATATAAGTTCTGTAAGCTTAATTGTAGGTGAGTCTGATTTTGATTTGTTCACATCCAACACTTTTATAGTGCCTGAGGTATCACCAACTTTAGTTCCAATGATCAATTTCTTCGAGATCCGATCTTGCCGTTTGATCTTCCATATGAATGCACAAGTCGGAAATTCATTTTGAAGGAAAATTGGTTCTTCTGCCGAGTTTCCCAGACGTGAGTTAAATTCCGAGGTAGGAACAAGCCTCAAAGTCTTACGATCCACAAATTTGATCCTAGACATTATATCTTTCGATTCGGAAAGTAGTGCAAAAAGACCAAGATTGTCCAAATAAATCACCTTTTTCGCAAAGCTACCAATAGTGGTATTCGTAGCATGGGATTGAAGATGAAGAAAGACTGAGCCAATTGTGAGTCCATCTTCTCTGATGAATGCATAAGGAAGACGTTGGTCTTCTGTGCAAGGAAGCTCCACCATGTGGTAGACTGCCCTATCTGACTTTTCATCGAATATAACGGGAGTCGGAGAGTTGCTTCCGTAAAAATTAAAGAGCCACAAATCACGAGAGTGGGCGAAAAGAAAATTTGGATTTGTAGGAGATAAATTGAGCCGTACAGGTGTTGTTCCAAGACTTATCTGTCTTTGTAACTGTAAGTGTGGCATGTCTGGTGATACTTTGAACCAGAATAGTTCGCCAGATAAGCCTCCAACAAATAAAAGTTGGCGATTCTCGAGGAACGCAAAATCATGTGCAACACAAAAGTCGCTGGCGTGAGATAAAGTTGTGGATGATTCAAATTGGTACTCTATTACATTTTCCATCACGGTTGTGCCAATTTCTGTGCTAGCATTGAAGTATGTCATCATAATTTTGCCATCAAAGGTACCCAAACAGATACAAATATTTCCACTTGAAACAGAAAATGCCCTCATTGCACTAATTTGCATTTGGAGAGGAATAGAAAACGATTGATAGGAGTCTGAATCTAAAATGCTTGAAGCTGAATCAAAATCGTCATACTGTGAGAGCTTCACTATATCAAGCATCAACTGATTCTCAGGATATTCAACAACTAGGATTGCGTAGTTCGACACGATCTGGGCAAACACAACTAAACAAGACAATTTGTTAGTTTTGAATTTCCGCAAGTTCGAAAAAGTAACCTTATCAGACGTGAATTGTACCACTGTGTCTGTACCTTCAACAACTGCCACGCAAATTGTGTTGTCCTGAAGATAAATATGAGGGTCCTCGATTTCCACCAACACATCCAGCAGCCCAGGACCTTCAGATGCCAGATCATCAGAATCCTCAACGAGATCATCTTCTGGCCTATACTGAACAACACGAGTATGGAATGGCATAGAACAGACAATGAAGATGCTTCCTGAATAATTGAGTAAAAATATATTCTCTGTTTTTCGAAGGGAATCGAACGTGCGGGATATCTTCTTTACAAGATAACCAGAACGAAGACGGGACAACTTAACACGTTTTCCAGTACCAGTGAGTGCCCAAAGCTCCTGGGAGCTTGTGGGAGTTAAATTTCGCAGGATGGGCTGATCAATAAGGGTAATATCCACAATAGGTGCCCAATTCCTGTAATCATGCACTATCCGAGAATCCGAAAAAGGAATACGCTCGTTTGTTGGCTCATTGATGAGATCCAGTATAAATATATGCTTAGCTCCGCCAGTGTCACTGGAATAATGAATATCGAAACCGTCACTAGCTCTTTCCATGACAAAGACAGAAGGTGAATCGAGAACACGAGCAACAGCACATAAACTAAGGGTCTTATTCTTGTGATAGACCACCGAGTAGATGACGCCCGAGGCAGACGACACTAGAACCTCGTCCTGGCCAGGACTGCCTTTAATATTGGTTTCCGGAACATAATACGCTGTGGGAAACGTACCAGGAAACGATACCGAAGGATAATTAAAATCAGCAGACTCTATATGGTGTCTTGCGATAACAGTAAGGTTATCTGGAGAAACGAGCAAGAAACTGGAAGAATGCTGTAACGGAGCAACAAAAACTGGGAGTGTAAATGACGTGCTTAATAACATCATCGTATACTCAAGGTTCCGTGATGGTTTTGTCGTATAACACGTGTACAAACTGAGCTGAAGCCGATGGTGCGTAGTCAAGGAAACGGTAAGAAACTCCACAAAAGGCTGTCCTAGCGTCCCAGTGAAGCATGCATGAAGAATTCTTCCCGAGTTAGGTATATTGATTTGTGGCTCTAACTCAATGCCTCTGCTTGAAGATCGACAAAGATGTATACGGAAAAAGCCCTCAGGAGCAGCGGCTACTACCGCATCTCCTCCAGGATCGGCAGTTAACTTATGGCCACATTTCCCGGCATGCCACCATTGAACACAAAAAGGGCGAAACAAGGTCTCTGTTAGAGAGAAATCCGAACTCTCCTCTGCATTTGCACCATCGTCAGTTTTTCTACCCAAAATGGAGCCCCGGTAAGTTCGGAAAATACGCACTAGTAGCAAACTTTCCAGTCGGAGCGAAATAAGCAACGAGTCGGCAGCACACTCGCCATCGCCGATAATAGTCTTTGATCCAGGTATGATGGCGGCCAGCCGAACCGCTGCAGGAAGCGGCCACACAACATCATTGACACAGATGGATCGGTCTCTCACAACTACATTCACCTGTTGCCCTCGAGTGCCGGAAGCTGCCACAGGTTTTGCAGCCATCCACTCCAAAATCTCATCATTCATTTGTTCATCATCAGAAATATCGTTATCGAAGTAAGAATCCTGTGCTGGCGTATGTAATGTCTGCTCATTCTCGTCATTGATAGAGGTGCTAGGAATACCTGTAGGAGGGCCAGAACACGCCCAAAACAGGGGATAAAGTGCCACAATTCCCGGAGATGAAACCAAGGTTTTCTTGATCCAGGCATCGGGTGCCGTGACACGCGATTTCTTGGGAAACAATGCCTCCATTGGATGAGGGCGGTCTCAATGTGGGGGTATTTAGCTTTTAGTATCAATCATATTATCTGGAGCATACATGCAGGAAATGATTTTAAGAGAAGTCATCACGTGCCTATAACAATTTGTTTGATTCAGACTCTTCATTGACTACTTTTCAGAAGTTGAACTCAATGGCCAGGGTAGGAATTGATCCCTAGATCGCCTGAATGTTGACGACTACAAAGTCATGTGTTTACATAGTATTGCCAGTCACGTGGCAGACGGACCCGAGAGAATAATCGTACCGCCTTTGATCTAGAACTCCAAGTTGGAAGGTAAACGAAACAGTAAAACAACCAACTACGGTAGCCCAACCATACTACACCATTGTAGTACTCCATAAACACGAACCTGCATACAACAAATTGATACACCGTTATTAGTTGACTTGATACTGAACAGGAACTATCAGTGGCGGTTTTAGCAAACAATGGATCGGGATGGTCTAAGTATGCTTAAGTGGTCGTTTCCTGATTCATCCTTTTGTACACCGAGTGGTTGAGGTCACGTGATCACATCAGGAAGACAAGATAAGCAAAGTTTATTATGGAGACTATTCTCACGATTATTGTGAAGGTTCTATTCGGAAGATTAATGTGAGGAAGTCATTGTGACCATTAATATGGCAAATTTACTATCAAGATTAATATGAAGGTTTTATTTTCCAAGTTGTTCTAGGAGTTTCTTTTTAAGAGTCAATCCGCATTTGCACCCATACATTGCACCTTAGAGCTATACAGAGAAACACATCAGCAACCCTTGAAATACCGTTACAGAAGCAATAATAATTTCATTGGCACTTTCAATTGTCTACTCGCTTTTCTGGTACTTGTTATCCTCTGAATTCTTCTAAGGCTATGAATTGGAGGGCCGCTCTTTTTTGTGTTTCCAGCGGACTTGTCATGGCAGATTTGGGCGAGTTCCGCTTGATTTCTAATCTCTTAGCCGCTGGTACGTTCCAAAATTTATGGCCGACTTACGCCGCATTTAAAGCTAATCAGCTGCCATTTAAATAGCAACAACTAACAACAGTTGGTGCCCTTCTTTATGGTACATTGAGGAGGAAGAACTGCATCCTATGGAGATATAGTGCCATCTCTATTTACGTTTTTGGGTGTCTACTATTAGTCCTTGGTATGGCGATTTTTTTCCGTGGGAGAACTGACCCAGTCCGGGCTTTTGAGTTGTACCTACTGTTGATAGCGCAGCTGTTTAAAGCGCTTACGATTGGCTATCTCTCTGCGGAGGTTCCTGTGGTTTTGGTGGATAATATTGAAAAATGGGCCAACCACTTGATCGCCGTCTATTTCTCCTCCTACTTGTTTAATGCGGTTGTTATGTGCTTTCCCGAAAGAGTATGGATTTCTTCCGTGGTGCAGGCAATCAGTGGAGTACTATTTTTGATTTCGGCCAGC
Organism: Clavispora opuntiae; assembly: GCA_030574075.1. Classification (NCBI taxonomy): domain Eukaryota; kingdom Fungi; phylum Ascomycota; class Pichiomycetes; order Serinales; family Metschnikowiaceae; genus Clavispora; species Clavispora opuntiae. The sequence goes on along the minus strand of JAJMEJ010000018.1, from coordinate 16,741 downwards.
CAATTCCACACCGGTTTTAATCGCAAAAATGTCCAAAATCTTTTGGAATATTCATTTTTATGTATTATCGGTCTTCAGCTACTCATTTCTGTGGTCTGCTCATCACAAATGCTGACGTTGATGAGCCAAACAGAACAGTTCCAAAACAAGAACGAGTACTTGAACTTGGCGAGGTTCATCTCGTTTTTATTTGCCCTTCTTTTTGTGGTCCTTGCTCAAAGACTCAAAACAAAGGATGTCCTTGTCTTTTTCATGGCGGTGGTTTCACTAGCGTATGTGTGTTTGACTGTACTTGCTCTGCTTAGCAAGACCCAAAAGCCTATACTCCTACTGGCTACTTTGGCTGTGCATCTTCTTATATCATGCATATTTCCGGTAATAGTATCGGTATCATGGGTCTACACGGCAGAAAACCTCCCTTACTTTTCTCTTGAAAGGGGACTATCCATTGCCATGTGCGTCCGATGGATGGTGGAGTCAGTCATGTCAATAGCACTCCCGCTCTTCTTCCAAAACCAAAAGTTGTATTGCTACGTTTTTCTATGCTGCATTAGTGTTGTTTCCACTGGCATTATGATGTCGTTTCGGGTCACAATTGTATCTCCAATTGAGATGGAAAAGACACCAAATTCGGTCCCCTCGTGCGTCTTTGATTTACTTCAAAATTGTCATCCTTTTGAAAAGAGTACTCCTGAGCCCCGAGACTCAACCGCAGACTTAACTACTGACTCGCAATTGAGAGAAAAGTACATTTTGCAAGTGAATCTGTAAGCGTGGACACGGTGAGGTCTCGCTGGCTCCAGTGCATACTTATGAGCCAGAAAAACCACCACGACCCGAAAAAAAGGAAAAGAAAAGGAGAAATAGGAAAATACCAGTATATTTCAACAACCTCTTCAAAAAAAACTGTTTTTTTTTGATCCTTCAACATGTTCCGCCTCCACTCCAACACATAAGTGCGCCTGCATACAACACCATATATTGTTATCTCCAGCTGTCTTGCGGAAGCGGCCAGAAATGTCACAGTACACTAAAATAGATCAGAACGTATGTGAGGGATTATCTAGAAAGAAATACTCAAATAGAAAAACACGCAAAGAAACTGTATCCGTCCAGTTTACTAACCGTTTAGACCGTCGTTCCTGATTTGCTCGACCATCAGGGTATGTTCCAATGACCACCAAAAACTCAAACCCAAATTCATACTAACACCGATCCAGACATCCCCTTCCAAAATGAACCAGCTCCCCAGCAGCTGACCTTTGAACAGAGCCAGCCCCAGCCAAAATCACAAAGCCATATGTTCCAAATCAGCTTCTACCTGCGGTTTTTCGATATCGACACAAATCAGTTCTTATCCAATATCAAGCTGGTTTTCGTTCCTCTGAATGACACCTCCTCCCAAGATGATACAAGCACAGAATTGTACGGTTTCGTTTGGGTCACGGCTACTTTGGTCTTCCTTACTTTTGTTTCCGTCACATTGACCAATCTTCATCATGACGACCATAACTCATACAACTTCGGGGTCTTACCAATGGCGATGTCCGTCTTCTATGGGTACAGTTTGCTCGTTCCAGCGGCGCTTTTTGCAACTGCTACATTCAGATTGAAAATCGTGCCCGGAATCTCCTTGCCTAAACTCATTTCCATCTTCGGCTACGGAAACATTCTCTGGTGTCCGGCCATGGCACTCAAAGTCGTATTGCTGATGTTTGTTAAGAGGGGAACATCGCCATTTCTATACCGACTTTCTCAATGGATTGTTGTGCTTGCCAGCGGTGTGGCTACTGCGCTTAACATCTACTCAAGACTCAATCAGGCCTACTTGCGGAACAGGGTTGAAGACGATAACTCGTACAAAACTGTGTTATATATGTTCTTGATTGCTCACGTGCCGTTTGTACTTGTGGTGAAGTTCTGCTTTTTCTGAGACAGCCTATCAGACATAAATATGACAGTTAATGTATATATTATAGGCCGTGATCACGTCTAGTACTACGACTAAATAGCCCTAATTAATTTCTATTCGAGGTCGTGCACCCACCAACAAACGCGATATATAAGTTCGCGATCCCCCACCAATTTTTTTTTCTCAAGACTTCAATGAGATTTTTATGAGCTATTCTATCATATTGTGGACTGTTTTCTTCGAAACAAAACGAAAAATATAAACTGCGAGTTCACCTTTCTAGCGTGGATTCTCATTGAATGGTATGTTTCAAATGAGTCTTGCGGGGCAAAGATTATTTGCTTTTTACCAATTGTTCCAACTGAATTATCCGGGTTGACAAATGCATTTTCGTTAAGTTTCAGCCTTGTATGAGCCCTTGCAAAAACAATATTTGTATGTTTTACAGCCAAACTAACAATCAGGTATGTTTTCACAAGTTTAAGACTTTGAGTGTGTCTAATGAGGATACTCGTGACCGGGCGGACATATTCAACCTCTTTCTCCCCTCATCTGAGGAGTCGTATTTCTGTGTACAAATTTTGAAGTGCTGGAGAAAGGGAGGTGATGATAGGTCTTTGCTGATTTGACTCATTCAAAAACTTTTTCTTATGACCGAATTGTGGAAAACTAACTGTAGTAGTTTCTGATATCATATTTTGGTATTCACTCCGGTGAGCAGTGGACTCGCAGCATTTCTTACTATGATGATCTTTTATATTCACACTGTACTAGAAGTTTCTGCTTCTGTGACTACAAAAACAAAAAACTGATTTAATGACTCTGAGAATAAGAAATGCTGCTATTCCATGTTTGTTTCATTGGATGTGGTGCATCGTAGAAGTCGCCATCTCTGAGGTTCAATACTGCTTTCTTTCATGTTTGGTATAATACGGCATATAGTATCGCTTGACGTATATGAGACATACCATTAACACTCAGATGTTCCGATGCCTTGTTTGGCAAAGATTCGCTGGTTGAAACCATAGCCGCTTCCTTCTATTACTTCGTTATCACGTAAAACCACTACCAAAACCTTAAATCATTCACCCATCACACCATAAACTCTTCGTCCATTTAGTATCCTGCATATAATACATGACAAAAATCGTACTAGACATTTGCATCAAGAGAGAGTTAGTGTGACCGAATATTGCTACCACGATCTCAGCCTTGTCGGATTTTTGATTTTTATTTGTTAATTTCGGCGTTTCAGGCTACAATATAGGATCTAGTAATGATTCTACGGTCTTATGGGTGCAGATACCGTGGTGCTGCCAGTAAGATCTGTGTGGTTCGATTCAACCATTTTGCATCAGCAAGAGCCACTACAAATACCGCAAGTCATGTGTTTCTGCTACCGAAAACACATGAAGTATCACAAAGAACATCCACCCTCGAAAAGATTCTCGTTGATCCCACTTTAGAGGCCAAATTCACCGAGGCTCTACGAAATCCTAAAGGCCTATCTAGAATCACAACGAACTCACTACGGTCACTTTTGGCTGAGGCAATTGAGATGGCATCAGGCGAGCTTTCAGAAGAAGCATATAAATTTGTTCTCAAGACGTGGGAGGCCATTTATTTGCAGAGAAACACGACTGTTTCTACGAGTATTTCTACTCAAAAACAATTTCTACAATATGCAAGTAAAATCGTCCATTTGATGATCAATCGAGGTGATAGCGCTTCATACGATCGGCTAATACGCCCTCTTTTTAACAGAGCCGAATTGGGTGCTGTGCCCCAATGGGCTGACACCCTAATGACCACCCTTCAAATTGCCCCGGATAAAACAGGACGTGTGACAGCGAATATCAAAGGAATTTTGGCATATTTGGACAGCCCTCGGAACCCCATTCATAAGAAGAGGCTAATGATCGCCACCTATGTCCGCAAAAGCCTCTTGCATTTTCCTCAGGCGCAAAACCAGGCAGTGGTGTTGGACAACTTTCTCACATTCGTCGAGCGCGTGGGCGATGGCCATTTGCATTTCACTTCCAAAGAGTTTCTCATCTACGAAAAGCCTCTTCGATTGCTTGCGGTCGTGCTGCATGAGAACTACATGCTGAATCACATTGGTATAATAAATTCGGTACTTGAAAAACACACCTCCAAAAATAAGCATTTGATTTCCCAGTTCATGACGTCTTTGCTTGCGGCCACAGCCAAATCACATCCGAGATACGCCCTTCATTATTGGAATTTCAAGCATGATGCCATGGCTACACACACTCTACAGTACGCTACTTCGGAAGATCTATTAAATGCCATGTGGGCGTTGTTTTCACTCAAGGATTACACGGGAGTATTACGGGTGTATGCAGAAAATCCCCTGTTACAGAAGGACGACCAGATCATAGTGCTATTAAAGGTTTCGGACCAGCAAAAAGACTGGAAACTATTGCAGCTGCAGTTTGAGGATATGTACGGAAATGGTCAATTGCCGTACGTGATACATTATGCTGTCGTTATGAACGCGCTTGCTTCAATAAATGCAGCGCATGAGGTGGAGCAGTTGTACCTTCAACTTTTGAACCGTAACTTACAGCCAACGGCGCCTATTTTCTCTGCATTGATCAAATCCAAAATCAACACCCATGACTTTGAAGGTGCTCAGAAGTGGTTTGACATTTTCTTACAATACGTGGAAAAAGGAATAATCGAGCTGCACCAAGTTCCGCCTTTGCAATTGGAGATTCTTTCTCTTCGATTTTTTGGAACAGACGTCAGTGGCGCAATGGCAGCGTTTGAGGAAATCGTCCGGCAACAGGAGAAGTCCCTGATGCGTCTAATCGACGCTACTCTCGCAGGTAAAATGATTGACTTTGTGTCCTCGGTGTATGCTTTGAAGCAATTCGAGGAGACACTCGATATCATTAAAAAGTTGAATATTGTGGATGAGGTTGTTCATCAGAAAACCATCAATGCCTTGTGCAAATTTGGACAGTTTCAACGTGCCGAGGAACTCATTTTCCAGGCCCACACAGATTCCACAGTCCCGTTCCAAAGTGCTTTAATCACCCGAGCACAAATCAAAACGTACCGGAATTGGTTCAAATCAACACCCGACACAGAACTTCGTCGGTATATCGCCCAAAGGGTTACAGGTATCATCAAACGGATCGACGCGGGTAAAATCTCCCAGCGTAACATGAACCTCTTAATGGTGGAGGTGATAAAACATTTTGCATCTCTTAATAAGCTTAGGGCTGCCCGCAGTTACTTTGAAAAAGTGTCTAGGGCTAACGGATTGACTGAGCAACATTTTCTACCATTTTTCAAACATTATGCCAAATTGGATACCTACGAAAGTCACGCAGAGATCTTGGAATTGTACCGAGAAATGGTCAAATTGAAAGTGCCAGTAAGTGCTCTTACCTACAATTACTTAATCAAGTCATTGATACATATGGATAAGGTGAATAACACGGGATTCAAAAATTCCTATAATTTGCTTGAATCTGTGTTTGAGCTCTATGGCTTTTCTACGGTGGACAACATTGCCGGGAAGAAACTTCCCTTAGCAGAGATTTCTCGGAATGCTGCACCTCTTCTCCGAATGGTTTCAACATACGCGACAGCCAATCCCCATGAGAGCCGTACTATGGATCTTGTTGTCCGCTTTCTTTCACAAATGAAGACCAACCTTGGAGCGGCAATCCCTTTTGAGTTCCGTTATGCCATTTTGGCTGAAATGGGGAAGTTCTACTTGGCACAAGGAGATTTCAAATCAGCAACAAAATTGGTTGATAATGCCATGGACGAGCTTCACGACATCATCGACAGAAACAGAGAATTCGACCAGGAATCGGTCCCAGTGGCTAAGCTCCTACAACTAGAATACAGAAAAGCGATGACACTGAAACTCAGAGTCTTACGACAGTTACGGAGCAAACCAAAAGAATATGAGCAGATTTTGCGTAACGTCTCCGAGCGAGATATCCGCCTCTCAGGAATTCAGTTCTGTGAAATAGGCACCAAAGTTCTCCGTCGTGGTAATGTGCCCGAGGCTACGCTTCACCACGTGTTCGACGTAAGCGAGAAGTTCTTGGTAAGTGGCAATTGGACTGAGGCCAAGATCAATCGCCGCATCATGTATTTATACAAGCTTGTCATTGTATATTTGAGCCGTACCTTGTCTCGGGAGACGGTGCGGACTAAGTACGAGATTTTCAATGATTATTATGACGCTCGAGATCTTGACAAGCTTGACCAGGAGTTTATGTTTGTGCGTGACCCACGGCAGGCTCTTGAGACAGAGCTTCGGTCTTTCAACCGTCTTTGTGCTACGCCTTGGACGGTAGGCGAACTCTTTCAGAACTTGCCTCAATTCTTCGTCCCGGGACGTCGGATTACCACTACGAATATAATCGAGGACAACTTAGCAGATCTTCTTTGCCGGGCTGTTGAGAAACATTGCAATGGGCAACAGTTGAAGGCGTTCGCCCTCTATGACAAGTATCCAGAAACAATGGAATATCTCTTGTACTTCAAGTCTGAGCAGTTGCGGCAGCACAAGTTTGATGAGGCAATTGAGCGACTCAGCCCAGGGATCGTTGCAGCGTCTTCTTTCGACCGGAAGGGTCAAAGGGATCGGGCGATCGAAGCGTTGCTGCATCTTCAAATTTCCACCGCAGGCGAGATTTGAAGTCTTGTACATACAAAATAGCATTAGGCGGCTTGATACCAATCAATACCGCCAATTAGACATGGAATTACAGACGAACATGTATGGATCCAAGTAGTATGGTCAGTCATGTGATTATGGCCCATCTACAGCCTGAAACTCCTTTCGATTTTAGTATTATCTACACATTTCAGTAAGCCTCCATCATCTTCCAACAATCCTTTCTAGTGCTGAAATCCAACGGTCAGCATCATAACGACCTGCTTTTGTGAAGCAGACGCAGATCCATTAGAACTAAACCCGACTTTCGTGATTCTAACCGCTCAAATATTCAGCTTCTTAAACTGATTGACTCTAGCTTCTTAAACTTGTTGCCTCCCTCTTAAACTTCTTGCCTCTTGCATCTTAGACTCTTTGGCTCTTGGATTTCCCTAGGCTTCTGTTTACTGCGCCTTCTTAGGCTTCCTTGCCAGGGCAAACTCAAATGTGGATGCAGTTTCCGTCTCTCCGTACAACAAAGCACCCACATATGGCTGGACATTCCACTCCAACTTCAACGTGGCATTTCTTCCACGGAACGACCGCTCAACGTCCCACACAGAATACTTGGCCTTTCCTCCTTTCACCAGAATCACCGCATCTTCAGGGCTCGTGATGATCTTGTCCCAGTACGTGATCTTGTTCTCGGCGCCGTTCTTGCCCGCATATTGGGCTGTCAAATACACAAACACTTGCTTGGTGTTCCAATTGAAAAGCGGAGTCAAATCGGCTTCCAAATCAAACGTGATCTTCGAGTTCTCCTTAGACTTGCCGCCTACAGCGCCGAACGCCCGTGATTGTTTGAGAGAGGCAGAAGCAGCCACGTTGTCAATTGACGTGTTGGAAATCGCCCACGCTCCAGAAAGTTGGAGCTGGAGGGCAGAAATGATGGCCACAGCAAAGCAAATAACCATGGACACCGTGAGCGTGTGATTGGCCACTGCCTGGGCCCGGGAAATTAGGCTGAACATGGAAAGAAGTGGTGGTGGTAAGTTGTTGTTTTATACAGGCATGGCTGTTAGAGGTGCACTTCTGGTGGGAACCGCCTGGATAAGAAAATTTCGCTTACACGACAAAACGAACCAAAACCAGACGATTGGTTCTTGGATTAAGAGAACAGGGTCTTGTTATTGGTTTATAAAACATGAGTTTGCTTTTGGTTTGAGAACACGAGCCTGTCATTGTCTAGATCACGTGACATGCATTATATGGGAGTTGGCCATAGTCCAACAACCTAAGTTTAATCTGTTTAACTTTCTTTTTAATCAGAAAGTGGAGAGATTTGCGTCAATTGAGTTCCGTTGTAGTAAAGAAAGTTTCTATGAAGTACAATGACTCGCAGCGTGGCTTCAGGCTATACGTCTAGATAGTTCCGAAATTCAAGATCCGTTTATCGATTGTCACAAATCTAAGACCTGGCGCCGTGTCTCGATATCGAGTTGTTTGAAACTCTAAAGGCTGGTCTGTATTCGAGAGATCGAGATGGAAAGATTCCTTTGCTCGCATCCCATTGGTTAAATTAGGGTGGTTCCTTGATAATTAATTTCCCTCCCGATGATGGACCTCTATTGATTCTAAACACGAAACGGTTGGATGAAGCCTCTGCTGCTCTCTTTGCTCTGTTCTTTTTACTCAAGAAGCTGAAGCTTGCGTAGCACAAGAAAGTCAAGTTATGAAGAGCTAAGGTCGGAAGATAAAACTGACTATGATATGTGGGAACTCCGACGTGAACCTTCACGAATTGTACCAGAATACGAACCCGATCATGTGGATTTTACTGCTCTGGGCCAATTCTTAGAAACAAACACTCCGCTGAAGCCAAAGGAGGAGAGCGATGAAAAAGAATCGAGTATCTCGTTTCGAGATCTTGAGCTGGTAGGATCGCATCCTAAGAAACGATCATTTTATGTTGGTGGAAGAGATGGCCTTTGAAAAAGAGATCCAAGACCTTGAAGAGCTTGATGCCGATGCGTCTCAACTTATTCGAAACAGAGAGAAAAAAAACTTTGTCACAGTCCTGTTAATTTCAGCTCTTCCAAACCTATTCAAACAGACCACTTTATACCCCAGGATTGTGGGGCTCCACAAACAAAGAAAAATTGCGCCCCGAAAAGCTACGCCTTGTGTGGGATTCTTCATTTGCGACGTAAGACTAACGACCAAACGTCTTCTTCTGGGTCCTTCTTAGCATTACATTAATCTGAGAAGCTTATTATGAAACGCTGTCTGGAAAAACGATAGGGTTCAAAGATAAGATGTTTTATGAGCAACATAGTATCTAGGGCAATCAAAAAACCGGTGCATGCAATCAAGAAGTAAGGTTCATGTTGGCGAAGAAAGGTGAACCAAGAGAACGAATCATCATCAGGGCTCGCCGACAGATAAATCTCTGTGTAACTTGACACGGAAATTTTGTGTTTATCGAAGATATGATAGTACAAGATCTGACGACAAATGAAAAACACTTTCAAGCAATTGTTTGCATACGTGAAGAAAGTGGAAAGCCAGTCATCGTTACCCCAAGCGAATAAATCGTTGGTTTGTACCAACAGTTGGAATAGGATAATATTGTTCAAATTCTCGAGCACAGACTTCAAGCGTTTTGTTTCCTGTGGAGAGGAATCGGGTTTCTTCTCGATGTCCATGACTGGTTGATGAAACAAGTATTCGAACAATGCCAGTACGAATTTCACAAACGGAGCAGCAATTTGAAGTAGCATTCCAGCTTCCACAATTGTAAGAGCGTCCCATGGTTCACCCCAAACGAATTCCTGGAGTAGTGGTATATAACACATAATGCTCATGTACACAAGAAGGTACACAAGAAGTATGATTTCTTGCAGTGTGCTCCAGTCATTTTTCAAAGTTTTGCCAGGAAAATGTGAATACCTAAAGATGCAAATGAGATTGATGATATTATGCAAAGCATCTGATAAGAAATAGAAAACATCCACCCCGAACAAAGGGATGGGATTCATAATAATACGAGCATGTAAGACAATTGCACCCGCAATAATTATCATACTCATTAGCGGCGGGTTCAATATTCGCCAACACAATATGTCATCCACTATGTATGTCAGCCATACAGTCCAAGAAGAAGTTGCCGCAGGAGCCATTTGTCGAAGCCGGTTATTGATCAAGATGGAAGTAAAGGGGGTGAAAACTCAGCTAATCTTCACGGGTAGTGTTGTCTTAAATAAACTAGAATTGAAAGCTAAAATCCTGTCCGCTTCTTTTTGTCCGAAATCGTGAACCGATAAATGATACACAAAATGATACTCCAGAAAAGCTCTTCTGATAATACAAAGATACAAACTGAGACTTGTCAAAGGTGTACCTTAATCGAGTAGCAGAATGGACCACAAATAAAGAGATTGAAGGAATAATTCGTAAGAGAAATCTCAGAGGGTACGAATGCTTAATATAGTTACAACAGGGTCCTGCAGCTATCGATGTCTCAGAAGTGTACGTAAAGTGCATATGATCCTGACTGCACAGAGACTGGCACACGAATGTGATGATCTGATACGTATAAGCCTCATTTAGTTGTGCCAGAAAATTGGTAGCGTCCGACCTATGGCTAACCACAAAACGTCTTCTTCTGGGTCCTTTTTACCCTCACATTAAGATTACAAGCTTATTTGCCAATTACTTATGGAAAAACAACGTGTTTCAAATATATGATGAGTCTAAGTGCATCATAGTAATGTCTAGGGCAATCATAAAACCGGAGGATGCAATCAAGAAGTAAGGTTCATGTTGGCGAAGAAATGTGAACCAAGAGAACGAATCATCATCGTCGAGACTCACCGACAGATAAATCTCTGTGTAACTTGACACGGAAATTTTGTGTTTATCGAAGATGGAAGTATACAAGGAGGAACGACAAGCGAAAAACACACGTAAGAAAGTGTTTGCAATTATGAAGAAAGTTGAAAACCAGTTCTTCTGAATCAAAGCGAATGAGATGTTAATCCTTGAACTGGTTCGTACCAACAATATTGTTAATATCACATTGTTCAAATACACGAGCGCAGAGTTCAAGCGTTTTGTTTCCTGTGGAGAGGAACCGGGACTCTTCTCACTATCCTTGACTGGTTGATGAAACAAGTATTCGAACAATGCCAGTACGAAATTCACAAACGGAGCAACAAGTCGAAGTAGCATACAAGCGTTTGAACTTGAAGAAGCACCCTGGAGTAGTGGTACAATAAGCATAATGCTCAGGAACATAAGAAGTATGATCTCTTGCAGTGTGCTCCAATCTATTATCAATGGTTTTCCAGGAAAATGTGAGTACCTAAAGATGCAAACAAGATTGACGATATTCTGCAAAGCATCTAATGCGTAATTGAAAGGGTCCACCCTAAAATGAAGAAACGGGTTAAAAAGAATACGAGCATGTAACACAATTGCACCCACAATAATTGTCATACTCACTAGCGGAGGGTTCAATAATCGCCAACACAATATGTCATCCACTATGTATGTCAGCCATACAGTCCAAGAAGAAAATGCCACAGGAGCCATTTGTCAAAGCCGGCTAATGATTAAGATGAATGTAAAGGGGGTGAAAACTCAGCTAGTCTTCACGGGTAGTGTTTGCAAAATAGGATTTTTGAAAGCTAAATATCCTGTTCGTTTCTTTCAGTCTGAAAACGTGAACCGATAAATGATACAGAAAATGATATTCGAGTAAAGCTCTTCTGATAATACAAACTGAGTCAAGTTAACGGTGTACCTTAATCGAGTGGCAGAACGATCCAAAAAAATTGAAGGAATAATATGTGGGGAAGAAATCAGAGAATTACGAGTGCTTCATATAGCTACAAAATGATCCTGCAGCTATTCACGTCGACAGAAGTGTATGCGCTGTGCATCTTATCTTGACTGCACAGAGACTGGCACACGAATGTGATGTTAGACGTAGAAGCCTCTTAGTTGTGGCAGAAAATTGGTAGCGTCCCAAAATTAATCTACTGGTATGTTCTACATCTGTCAAGTTCGATTAATATATTGTGTACGCCATAGCCACCACCGACGGCAATGGCTCTAGCGTTCTGCCTCTCTCACTGCTTTACTTCCTTTCTCCAAGCGTGGTACATAAAACTCGGGCTTGCTTACTTAAAACTCAGGCATGCTTACTTATAACTCAGGCATGCTTACTCAAATACTCAGCGTAGAGCTTCTCCTGCTGTTGGTATTGCTTGGTCAACTTCTTTCTCATGCTTTTGGTCACCTCCTCACCAGATGCCGTTTTTGTAGGAATTCCCTGCTCGTCCCACTCAGAGTAAAGCGAACTATCCTGGAAAAGATCACGAGGGTTGACCTTCATTTTGGCCAACCGTTCGCTTTCCTTCTTAGCGGCAGCCTCTGCTTGTTCCTTCTTCTTACGAGCCTTCTCTGCTGCCTGGAGCTCCTTGGCCTGTTGCTGCTTGAGGAATTCTGCCTTCTCTTGTTCATTCAAAAACTTCACCAACGCTCCTCCCGTTGGTCTGTCATCCAATGAGATTCCCAAGTCAATCAACTCAGTACGCAACTTATCACACGCGGCCAAAATCGCTGACGAATCGCTCTTTGCAATAGCAAGTTCACGGACGGTGTCACGGAATTGCGACATGGCTTTGACATAAGGCATTGCTACGTCCTCCTTAGAAGCCGAGCCTGTGGTTTCCTCGGCCCCTGCATCGACCCAACCAAGTCCATCGGGCCGAGCATCGAAGCCTAAAATGTCCAAGATCTTCACCACCCATCTTGTCACGGCAATCAAAGGCTCCAAACGCAACTCAACTTTGCCGGTGTTTGATGCCTGGATGTATGTGTTGGCCTTTGATACCAATTCACTGATTACACGCAAAACTGCAGGAGATGACAAGTTGTCACAGAACGCAGCATGGGCTTCCGTTTGTGCCACGCTCAAATCGGCAAGCAATTGTCTCTCTGCATCGGAAACCTTCTTAGACACAAATGCTCCGGTGTCAACGGCGTGTTTCTGGTCAGCCTTTAATGCCCGAACTGTAGTGAAGAACTTGGACAAGGTGGATTCGTATGCCTTAACCTCTTGAATCAAGGAATCCTTGAAATCTATAGGCTTATCCCAGTTTCCAAAAGCAAACACCAACCGAAGCTGACGGCTGGAATACGTCTGCAATGCCTCATCAATAGTAATAAAGTTTTTCAACGATTTCGACATTTTCTGGCCCTGGATATGCAAATGACCGTTGTGCATGAAGTAATTGATCCATTGTTGATTGTCAAAATACGCCTCAGCTTGTGCCATCTCGTTATCATGGTGAGGGAAACACAAATCGATTCCTCCCGAGTGGATGTCAATGACGGATCCCAACATGTCAGATGCCATCACAGAACACTCAATGTGCCAACCTGGACGACCAGGGCCCCATTTGGATTCCCACGCTGGTTCGCCGGGCTTTGATGCTTTCCATAAGGAGAAATCAGCCGGGTTTCTTTTTGTGGCTCCATCAGTAGAAAGCAGACCTTCACCGTCGTTAATAAGCAGCAACAGGCCCTTATTCCAAGGCTGCAATTTTGCATAATCATGACGTGGACTGTTTTCGAACTTAACTGTGTCAAAATACACAGAACCGTCGGCGGTAGCGTACGCGTACCCGTTCTGGACAATCTTATCAACAAAGTCAATAATTTCCGGTACGTACTCAGAAACACGGGTGGTGATGGTTGGTGCAAGAACATTGAGTCTTTCCATATCTTCATCGAAACGGGCTTCCCAGTAAGCTGGCAATTTCTTGAAGATGGTGGGGTCAACTACCGTTGAACCATATTTCTTATCAAGACTAGGAACGCAAACTTCCTCCACTTTTGCCAAAAATTCGGTGAAAGGAACAGAGCCATAAATCGCCCCGTGTGCATCACGTGCTGCCTTAGCATACATTGGGATTTTGGGCTCAGAAACAGCAAGGCCAGCAAGATCTAAGGAGTCAAGCCATGGCACAAGTTCAGTGGCTAACTCACCCCGAAATTGTGGCAAGTTCTTAGCCACATATTCACCAAAGTACTCCTGTACCTCGGCTTCAAGCTGCGGCGTCTTCTCCGTGTAAACATTGGCGATTTTTTGCTCAAACAAGTACTGCTGACGAGCAGAAATGATGATCTTGTCATCGATGTCAGTCACGTTCTGAACAAACGTGATGTTGTATCCAAAGTAGTCCTGCAAGATACGCCGACAGATATCCGAGCACACGTAGTTACGAGCATGGCCCATATGCGAATGGTTGTAGACAGTTGGGCCACAGCAGTACCAGGAGATGTGGTTGGGTTTAAGTGGAATAAACTCCTCTTTGTTTCTGGTCAACGAGTTGTAAATCTTCAAGACAGGAGCAGTGGTGGGTGGAGGCACTGGCTTGTGCCATTGTGGCTGCTGCACTGGTTTCTTCGTACTCATTAGTCTGGCCAACCGCTTGTACATTCGGTTCGTGACTACATGAAAGACGAATGCACTTGATGGTGGAGTGTCACGTGATGCAAAAAACGTGATGCCCTCTTTTCTAAAGAGTCGTTTACACTGACTCGTGTCACGTGCCGTAACAACGAACGCAGGCCGGCGGCCCGTATTACCAAGCTAAACGTCTACACGGGAGATCCAATCGTTCTCTCAAAAACTACTCTAGATTGTACTCGTACTGCATACATGTCCTATCAGTTAGTGCTATGTTTAGCGAATATGGAAGTCAGAATAGAAAGTGGTCGCATGCCGTACAGGCCCCTAATGAAACTAGGCATGTTTCAGGACCTGAACTCTCGAACGCAAATTATATCATCACTCGATCCAAGAAAAAAGAACACATACTCTTTTTTGGTTTACCGACGAAACTACGCGGGAGCTCGGCCTATTTATATAGTTGTTGTTCGTGCAGGAACCATAATCAAGACACCGATATACGAAAAGAGTAACAGGGAACGGAATATAGGCTTGTAGAAACAGAAAGAAAATTGATGAAAATAGAGAAAAGGCAACAGAAAAATAAAAGAGCAACAAAGAAATAAAAAAATCAAATCAGGACCCGCCCCCATATTCTACAGCCATTATTAATGTATCAAAGCACGGTCCATGTTCTCGCTTAGAAACGCAGATGGAATTTCTAGGGCACCAACCCTAATACGCATGTGTCCTAACTGCAGTACACCAGCACCCAGGTTAAGAAACGCACACACCCGTGCACCACACATATCATTTCCGCGCCCTTCCTCCGTGTGCACTCCCAGTGTGGTCGCACTCTCTATCAAAAAAAAAATTTTCAACCGCTCTTCTAAGCTTCTTCTCTATCCATACTAAATCAGCACAATGTCTACCACTGTTCAAGCTGCCAACTGGAGATTCGTTGAAATTGGACGTATTGTCTTGATTGACAACTCCAAATTGGCCACCATTGTCGAAATCATCGACCAGAAGAGAGTATGTACTATCCCTGGCTTATAGACATGGAAACGTCTACGAAAGAACCCATCCCCCACCACACCAAAATTCTCCCAGCCTTCCCAAATTACTCCATACGACTTCCTTGATGTGCCAGCACATGGTTCGTCTTTTAAACAATGTGTCACGGGTTTCTTGAAATGTTTTATCAGTGCAAGTTATACTAACAATATTTAGGTTTTGATCGACGGTCCATCTATCGCCAGACAAGCTATTCCATTGGCTAAGGTTGTTTTGACTCCTCTTGTGTTGGCTTTGCCAAGAGGTGCCAGAACCGGTACTGTCCAAAAGAAGTGGGCTGCTGCTGACATCAACGGTCAATGGGCTGCCACTGCTTGGGCCAAGAAGTTGGCTGCCAGACAAGCTAGAGCTAACTTGTCTGACTTTGAGAGATTCCAAGTCATGGTTTTGAAGAAGCAAAGAAGATATGCTGTCAAGAAAATCGCTGCTAAGGCTTAAGCTGAGGGGCACCCTTACATACGACTAATACACTGTGTATCATACGAGCAAAGAAAATGTAGATGGGTAGGATGAGTAGAGCGATGCGATGGGAGACGTACAGATATAACTTAGATGGATTCCACTTTGACTGGGAATATCCAGCTGAACCAGATATTCCAGGAATTCCAGCAGGTTCAAAAGATGAGGGAAGAGATCATAACGAACTATTCAAATTAATGGCTTCAAAAGCTCCATCAAAATTAAAATCGTTACCTACCTTAATTACATAAGGTATATATTATCATAAAGAAAATAATAACTGATGCTCTATTTTTCCATTCAACAATCTTGTTGTATTCTTTAAATGTCTATAGTGTCCAAAAATAACTTAGTAGCAGCATGTAATAAAGCACTAACTGGTAAATTTACAATTAGTTAAATCAAATACAAGAACAATACAAAGAAAAATTACTAGACAAAATCTTCATTTTTATCTATAATTGAATCTACTTTATTATTTTTATTTAGAATTTGGACTATACCTTTAGATTCATATATTTTATGAAGACAATTCTCATATTTACCCATAACATTCCTAAAGTTAACTTTCTTAACTAACTCCTTAAATAAATTAGTAAATTATTTATGTGAAGGCGCAAGATTAAATATAAAATCAGAAATAAATATAGAAAAAGGTGATTATAAGCATGCATTTTTCGGGTCGGTATAATGAGGTCAGACGGAGCTGAGGGGGAGAGGTAGGATAATAGTAAGGTGATATTACTAAAATAGTAGTAGGGTAATAGTAGTAATGAATGAGATTCTACTCAATAAGTAATATTATATAATAAGATACGTGTATTAAGTGATTATATAATATACGTGTATCAAGTATAATGTTACGTAAGATGCTAATAAGAAACACATAAGCAGATGCAGACTAACGATATAGAATAAGAAAGGATTTTGAAAGGCTAAGAATAATAGGAGGTATAGAATAGTAGGAGAAATAGAATAGTAGGGGAAATAGAACAGTATGAGAAATAGAACAGTAGGAGGAATAGAATAGTATGAGAAATAGAATAGTAGGAGGTATAGAATAGTAGGAGAAATAGAACAGTAGGAGAAATAGAACAGTATGAGAAATAGAACAGTAGGAGGAATAGAATAGTATGAGAAATAGAATAGTAGGAGGTATAGAATAGTAGGAGAAATAGAACAG